>JAQIXT010002613.1:0-10323 GCA_034700445.1 Stenotaenia linearis | reverse complement strand
AGTGGAAAAATGTTGAATTAATAAAGGAAATTGGTGTTAAGAGCAAAAATATAAAAATTGACCAAAATTCACACTTGTCAAGCCAAATTTCAGGCTTAGAAATTGGAAAAAGTGTTGTTACATTAGAAAATTAGTATATAATCAATTTTTTAGTTGTCAATATAACAAGAAAAACACAAAAATTCATCAAAATTTACATTCTCAAGGGCAAATTTGAAATATAAAGCTTAAAAAAGGGTTCAATCAGCAAAAAAGTGGCCTATTCTCAGTTCTAGTTATTAATTTTATAGGTAAAACATAAAAAATGGTTAAATAAGTCTTAAAAAATTGCTCATTTTTAAGTGTAGTGGTCAATTTGAGGTTAAACACATAAAAATTGACCACATATACACTTAGAAAGTAAAATTTTAAACCAGATAATAGCAAAAAGGATTAAAATGTATTCTTGTTTATAGTGGTAAATTAATTATTATCTTCACTAATCAGTAAAATATAATTGGTATTGATTAATTTCCAGTTTAAAGTATCCAATTTATAACTGAAAACACAAATAAAGGGTTAATTATCACTTCAATGGCCAATTTCATGCTTATTTTAGTGTTAACAACCAAACCTCACATACCTTTGACCAAATATAAGCCTTGAAACATATAAAAACCTTTAAAATCACATTCATAACAACTTAACACAATCAATCTCACATCAACTTCATTCAAAATCAACACAAATCAATAAAATCAAAATTTAATTGATTTAGGCCTACTTTTAACTTCAAACACTAATAAATTTAAAACCAAAATCAAATCAAAGGGTTAAACAACCCCATAAATGACCAATTCCCACTTCCACAGGTCAAACTGACTCTTAAAACAACAATAAAAAATCAAATAATCTTTCGCTTAAAAGCCGAAAAACATTTTTCTCTCATTCTTTACAACAAAACCACAAAAAAAAACTTCCAGTCACATGACTTTTTATTATTCAGTAACAATCCAACACCACATTGTTACATTATCAATTTGTTTTTACAAGTTTATCATTGTTTTCATGAGATTAGTAGTCCTTGGTTGATGCAAGCTACAAGTGTAGTGCTGAGAAGCTTCTCTCGAATATTCAGGGGGTGCTTTTTTATGTCATTAAATTTTTTTTTTCTTTTTTGTTGTTTTTCTCACTAAAGTCACAATTACACACCGAACTAAACCACATCACGAAACGACAAATAATCGCACAAAAGTTTACTTTTTTCAAGAAAAAAAATTTTCTTAAAAAAAAAATTTAAAGAAAATTTTTTTTTATATTTTCCTCCGTCCGTTTTGTAATTTTTTTCTTCTTCTAGTTCATAACCAATGTAAAAATTTATGTACAAACGAGCGAGTTGTACAAACTCGTCCTCGAGCATGATTTGTCCCTAGTTGGCCATATGCAACTCCCAGAATTCCACGCGAGGGACTCACAAAATGTGGACTCGATTCAATCCTTCTAGGCCAAATATGATCAAAAGGCTTAAGTTTTGCAGGAGAGGATAGGAAAAGTTGGTGCACGCGTGTCGGGGACTCCCAGATCAGTGGATTCATAAAAAATAAAACAATGCAAAAAATGATGGGGGAGCAAAGGGTTGTGATGCCCAAGGTGGAGGGGACTTTATGATACAATTCACATGGGATACAATGGCAGAATCCAGCATGAGGTGAGGTAACCTAACCTAACCTAACCCAACCTAATCCAATTCAATTATAAAAATTTCTATTATTGTTATTGTTATTGGATATTATTGTTACTTGCATTAGTATTATTAGTATTATATTTTTATTGTTACCAATAGCTTGTGGTAATATTACTTTTTTGCAGAAAGTCTGTGCAGTCAAACATTACAAAGCAAAACTGACTTTCAGGAGAAAAAGTAAGTAAATATTATATCTATTTTGCAATAACTTAGAACAAATAGTGATTGGTTTAATAGCTATTTTTTTATTATTGTATTTGACATCAAATAATTTTGTGTAATAATAGAGATTTAGCTGGTCTTTTCTTTCAAACTTATAACGTGTAACGTGTAGATGTGCCACATTTGCCATGAGACGAATAGATTGAATCTATATGTCCGAAAACAAGTTTGACTTGAATGGCTACCATTCAAGCAGCAAATATGGTGCCAAACCAAAAATTGTTTTGCTTCAACAATGTTTCTTTAGATATTTTATGATCTACTTCAACAATCATTAAAAACTTTATTTCAAATGATTTATTTCTTTAAAATAATCAGTAAAAGTTTTGTGAAATCTTTCCATTTTATCAAATTACAACTTTTAAAATAATCCCAATTTTAACACGTAGGCATCATCCTGCAGCTAGCATAAAACCAACTGAAACCAACTTGGGAAAGGATGAACCATTGCATAGGTTGGGATCTAACAAGATAAAAGCGACTAAGTGCTTCTCACATAGAAACCTGCAACTGATCACGCTTTGCCCCTGTAGGTTACAAATTATACGCGTAACAAATAGAAATGATTAGCTAAATTTCCATATTGATTTGTCGATTAAATTGTTTAGTTTAAGTTAAGTCATAAAAATAAGAAGTTAAAAAAATTCTTATTAAGTATGAATTTAGAATGGTATTAAATCAGTATAGCAACAGGACACAAGCCCAGCTCTGGTTCTCCCTCCAGGCATCTTCTTAAAATTATGTAATAGCAACCAAAAAAAAGGTCGTTCAGTGGATGTATGAGTTTCCTGGAGCCCGAGGCTCTGATTCCACTGAACCATTCAAACCATTACATGCTACACCACTGGTATCAATAACTTACATTGATGGACAAATGTAAATGCAAATTATTCAGTGCAATAGCTTTGGTCATAATAGTAATCCATATATCTTTTCTTCTCTTCACATCAATTCATTTGGAAATCACTACAAAAAGAATTGATTTTGTAAAGGCAATGATGCTACTTTTCAGCCAAAATAGCCAGAATAGCAATAGCTCACTACTTTTTTTTGTAAAAATAACAGTAATACTCTACTTTTTTCCCATCTGTTGGTTATGAAAGAATTTCTGCGGACAAGCAAAATCATGTATTAGAGAAGATTGTTCAATATCCAAGTGGGATATGTCCTAAGAATGGCTACTGCTGTTTGACCCTAGATGGCTAGGCTCACCAACTTTGTCTTTGTGACTCTGGCTCAGTGTACAATGTCTGGTTGCATTTCACCTACACACCGCAGGCTTAACTGAAACAACTAACAGCAAGTGTGCAAAAGCTGAGTTGTAGTGTATGAGTAGTGATGTATATTATAATGTAAAAACTACAGTAGCTTAAAAGTCACAACACAAATGTACAATATTACATTTGGCACAGATAAATTACAAGATCCAACTGCACATTCTCTTTTGTTCAGTACAATTCACCAAAATGTGGGTAAGTTGTCATGTCAACAAAAATTTTTGTTTTCTCAGCAACATGTCAGAGTACCGGAAATTAAGTGTAATAATCGACAACGACATCAAAAAATTCAACAAAAAAAATCCAAAAAAATTTCATTTCGGACAAAAAATGCAACGAAGCAAAAATAGCGGCTGTTGAAGTGTGGAAAAGTAAATTTTGACACCAAAGTCCCTTGATCAATGACACGAACCACTTGTCCAAAGAAGGCGCCCATTTTCATCGACGCGTGGCCCTCACGTACCGGAAATGAAAAACCATACACAGATGCGCCTAGACCGTGATCTCAACCACGAGATAAAAAAGGACGAAAAATTTCATTCTTTTCTTCTCTTTTTCACATCCCGGCACGTGTGACAAGAAAAGATATAAAAATTAAAAGTGGTGAGCGAAGGGACATGCACTTGACAAATTAATCTGGCGGATTAGTCGTCGGCCATGTTTGCAGCTTAATTGAATTAATCAGGTGGGCAATTTGTGCATCCGACCACAAACGAATCGTTTTCAATTGGCAAACAAATCCCCACACAATTAAACTCACTTCCGGACAATTACAATCCAACCGGAAGTGTGCAATACATGTTCCCAAGAGACACGACACCAACACCGCAGAACAAAACGTATTAGAAGACTAACATGAACTCAACTGTGTAATAAATAAAGTTATATAAATTGTAATCCTAGTTATTGCCTAAGCAACTAAAATGAATAAATGAAACAGTTGTGATGTATTGAGTTTGCCTATTAATTTTTTGCTGGTAGATGGTGTTTTAGTTAGTAATATTTATACAACTAGGTGGACTATTGTTTTCATGTATATATGTCATTGTGACTGATATTAAATCATCATTTCCTCTGTTAATGCTAGTAACTGTTGTATACATGGATGAGGTTCCCACAACACACACAAGTCGAGGCGACAAATATAATAAGAAAACATTACAGCAGTATTAGTCGGGACTGACAGATAACATGTAGTTTCAATTCAGTTTTCATCTACACAAGACATGAAAGAATCAGAATCAGCCATAACAATATAAGCATTTTCAAATATGTTTGGTTGTAAGCAAAAATGGCAACTTTAGTAAATAAAGTTGCAATAATGTTCACTCTTCTACTGATAAAGACGATCTTTAATCAAAATTAAAGATAAACCAAAATTAACAAAAGTAGCACTGTTGCAATACTTTTGCACAATACTGTAACTAATCAATACAATATATGTTCATTGCATGCATTAATGCATCACATCATGATATTTATATTCTCACATGTTAAAAAAGTAAAACTTTTTCACATGTTGTAGGCTGTGATTGTAGTGACATCCAAAATGGCAACACCCATAATGGAACATTAACTTTCAATAATTTAACATTCATTAGCCATTTCTTGCCATGCTTTCAAAATCAGTTCTTTCTGCTATGATTTGACTCACATGTTTATACTCTATAGATAAATAGCTTTGATCAATACCTCTACATAATGGTCCAGTTAAAAAAGTTACTTATCAAATTTATAAAATTAATAAAACTGATTTCTATCTTATTAAATCAAATTGCAAAATCAGATCCAGAAGAAAATGACAGCCATTTTGCATATTATTGCAGTGAACAACAACCAGCCTTTACCGAAGATTCATCGAACCCGATACAAATGCTGTATACATTGAAGTCATACATATTTTATTATCCACCACCAGGCTGTGCATCAATTTTGCATTGCCTTTGGCATGCCATCTTCTCTTGTGGTTGTTTACAACAGCAATATCCTACAATGCATTACATATGGGTAATCCCCAGAAGTCTTGCAATGGAAGAAAACATCCACTATATTGATAAAGCAATTGGATGAGCTGACAGCTGTTCATTTTCCAATACTATGTGAGCTTTTATCAAAATAATAAAATGAAATGGAATTCTTTAATGTGGAACAACAATGTCAATATTCCAAAGCCAAGATAAGTGAATACCGCTGAGAATGTACTCAATGCAGTATTATTTACTTTTCTATTACAGTTGGTAAAGATAAACAACCAAACTCCAATATGCACAAACAAATTTCTTGACTTTAGAGTATTGGGAGACTTTACAAGCACTTAACATGCAAAACCAACAGACTTCTGTACAAAGTAAAGAAATGCTTTCAGTTGTCTTTCTGAAGAAATTCCATGTCCTTAATCAAGCCTAAGGAGGATAGATGAGCTAAGTGCACTAAGCGCTCAGAAAACTCTACTTCTTGACTATTTGTTTTGGTGTTGCAGCATATATGCAGAAGTGAGAAGAACGCCGGTTCTGCGCTTAGACGCTGATATTTCCTCCACACAATGGTGTATTAAGATGTCACAGGTAGTGATGTTGCATGTCTGAGAAAGAGCAGTTCGTTGCATGTTTAATGACATGCAGGTAATAAATCATGTGACTCCCAGTTCACACTGATGTTCCACAAAGAACAATTAATTACTGAAGATTTACCAAAGAGAATTCAACCATTTTTCTCCACGTTTAGCTTTAAGTCAATTTCATTAAATCCTCGGAGTTTTTTCTAGCTGCATGTTAATCTTTAATGACAGTGCTATTCCACATCAACTTGAAAGCAGTCATTTTGGGTCGACAACGTTTGAACAAACTATACAAGAGACTTATGGAGTCACCTGTGGACATTTCTGTGTGCAAATCTTTACTGTTTTACCAACATTCATTACTAAGATATCATTAATCATTGGTAACTTCCAGAAAAAGTGCTAAAATAACTGCTATGGGTCTGTCATCGACTTTTCCCGACACTTTAAAGAAGTCAAATAAGATTTTCTCAATTCTTTTGGACAAAGAATCCAAACTTATTGTCTCCAATAGTCTTCTCTTCAAAAGTAATAACCTACTGGTCATATGGCATAGCCAATAAATGTTAAACTTATAAAAGTGCTTTTGGTAGCCTTCAACATGGATTCTAGAAGATAAATTTTGAAAGCAGCAAAGTTTTAAAAGCAAATGGTACAATATAATACAAGTTAAAGCATGCATTCCAGACAAATATGCTTTAAGTGAAGATCCATGCTAAGCAGGAAAAATATAAATAATTAAGCTCAAAATGAGAAAATACTGCTTACTTTGCATTTTTAACAGTAATTCATGCATAATTAATAACATACGAGGATTTTAAAGTTTGTATGTTTTAATTCAATTGTTTGTATCATAACTAATCCATGTTTGCTTAACTCATATTCTGAGATTACAATGTCTTTACATTCTTATATAACAATGTTATGGTCATGTGACCAACAAAAACCATAAATTTATAAAATATCATTCATTTCAAAATCCAATCCCACAAAAAAGTGAGTTACAACTTATATTGTTGTCATATTTCTATGGATACTAAAAGTAAACATTAAATTCATCAATGACAAAATTCCAAAAGATATAAAATTTGAAATCCAACTTGGCAAATCAAACTTATGATACTGCCACAATTCTGGCAATAACACTGTGACTTGAAACAATGTGCTGCATAAGTAGTTCCAGAATTTATCTTTTAAAAAATCCACCATTTTGGCTTTCTTTGCAAGCAGCAAACTAATAGCACTGCCATCTTGTCACTATAACTTGATTGTGTTACCGGCTAATTGCCATCAATACCACTCCCAACATCATCCAATTTGCTTGTGCTTTCCTGGCACCAGGTGTCATCCAATACCCCCAACCCCTCCCTCACCAAAAAAAAAATTCTTAATGAAGTACCACAACAGCCTCAAGATAATTTTTAAGACCTAGAACAATCTAATGGTGTTTGGCGCGTGTAGGAAACGACGCTTGGGCATCATGACAATTTATCCCCTCTCCCACACCCCCAACCACCATTTTTTTTCACTTGTCTGTTTTTCTTTCTCATTTTTTCACTCCTATCTTGTATTCTGAGAATAAATGACTTCTTTTTCTCCCCTTCACCATTTTTCACCTCCACAACGAGAGGGTTAATGAACCCCCCTGCCCTTGTGCGAGGTAAAAACGCATCAATGTGAAAAACAAGTTAGTAGCATCAATCTTGAACATTCCAACAACCATTCCTTCCCATAATCCCCTTTGTGTTTCTCCCAATACTAAAGCAGGATTAGAGCCAGCCATTTTGTTTCCATTCTTTTTATGACTTTTGAGTAAAAAAAAAATGGTCGACTGGGAGAGTCGAAGTTATGATTGTTTATTGATTGCTTTCGTCGCGCATCAGTACACTCTCAAGCCCCCTCTGGACTAAGGTGAGTTTTTAGCTAATTGAAAAAATTTATGGGGAGAAATAAAGCGAAAAAGGACAATCGGCCGTTCCGGTATTGACCGAGAGCACAGGAAAAGAAATAGGGTGTGCAATGTGTTTAAACGTATTCTGGATTTCAATTTTATGTTTTAAATTATTCCAGAAATTTCTACAGTTAAGATAACAATGCACCTTGTCATCACAGTAGATTAGTGAATTTCTACAAGAAAATGATGTCAGAACCCCTAAACCGACTACGTACTTTATAGTCCAGATCTCAAATCTGTGGAAAACATTTGAGAAAAGTTGAAAGAAATTGATAGATCTCACAAACTCATCAAATTAGACTGAATTAGCATAAGCTATTTTAAAAAATGAAGTGAAATTCATCCAAACTACTTTAAACACATTGTACAATCAATGTCTAATCAAATCAAACTTTAATTTAGGTTAGAGGCAGTGCAACTAAGCATTAAGTGGTATGAAACTTTTTTCTCGATTTTACGATGAATAGATACTTTTTCCCAGGTAAGGTTTTTGTTGAGAGAGTTGTGGCAATTAAGAAATGATATAAGTATTTTTTCATTAATTTGCAGCAAAATAAATTTACTTTCAGCTGGAACTTCAGATTTTGTTATAACTGTATTCCATTTTGTGAAAATTGTCTTCAATTCAAAGTGAAGTGGACTTACTTCAATGATTACGATTAGAAGCTTTTGCCAGAGGTTATTATTGACAACTATTTTTCTTATATAGTTTTCTTGTTTTACATGCCAAACCAAATTTTGTAATTTATAATTATAACCTTAGGAATAATAACAGCCCTCTCATCTATCTCATGACTATCTGTTTGATTGTAGGATTAGAAATCACTGCTATAGCCTTTATCCTGTTATTAGCAAACCAAAAAAAACATAATAATGTAGTCATACTAAAATATTTCTTCACACAAACACTAGCATCTGTCTTAATTCTCATCCCAACCATCACCCAATAATAATAGATTCAGTCATGACTTGAATCTTCATATAAACACATCCCTGACATAATTATAATGAAATAACATTTCATTTGACATACAGAAAATGTAAAATTTAACTACAAATCTCAACAAAAAAAAGATTTAAAAAGAAAATAGAAATGTATTCAAAACTAGGTGCAATGGATCCATTGACTAATGTACACTGAACCAAATGCTATTTGTTAGTTAGCCAAGGCCAACTGATTACAAATCAACATTTCAGCAGCATGAATTCATGATAAAGCTCAAATTGATGTTTCACGTGTCCTTTGAACATGCCGCCTGTTGCTCCTACTGATTGAATAATTTACTGATTTCTTTCGGCTGGTACTCTCTGCAATATCAGATTATGGTAGCAAGACAAGACAATGACTGAACTTAAATCAGTTAAAGGAAGAAAGAGTTTTCCTAAGTTATCATACATTAGCTTCTGCACATGAGATTATAATACTCAGACATGCATGAGATTCAAGAGGCTTACGGTAAAATTGTGCCCTGCCATTATGAAACCTCAGTTAGATCAGGTTATACATTAAATTGTAGAGTGAGTTGGGTTGCCGTAGGTTAAGTTTTGTTAAGCTAGGTTAGATTTGAGATCATTCTGGAGTCTGAACTTGAATATTTTGACTTTAATTCAGTTTTTATTTTATTTAATTAGTACACATACACACGATGATTTTTTATTTTAGGATTATGTACGCTTTGTTTTAACGTGTATGTTGATTCGTAAAGTTTTCACTTCATTTGACTAAGCTTTTCGACAACTGTCGTTGTCATCATCAGGTCTCGAATTCAGTTTTGAATTTCACCAATTTTCAACGTAACTTGTTCGAAGACAAAAATTATACCCTACCGAAAAGACTTTCTGTTGCCCCCTCTTCGTAACAAATCAGCAATATTTTTTTGTCATCTGATTGTTGGTGAAAAAAAAATGAAGCGCTAATTTTCAATTGAGATTAACTGGGAAATCTTCTGCGCATGCACCGTACATGACGGAAGGAGGAAGGAAAAGAGCAGTTTGTTTTGCGCATAGAGCAAATCCTCTTATCCTTAGGATTTATTCTATCAATAACAAGGAATGTCACTCGTCCTTAGGGACTATGGGAGGGAGAACTAAAGGAGAGGTGTCAACATTGGTTTTTTTGGTCATTTCAAAGAGTTATTGGTCAGTGATGTTGATTTTTCAATCTCCCAACACCGGCACGACACATCACTCACTTCACGTTGCTCCCGTTTTGGGTCTTCGGTGTGCTGTTTGTCTAGTGAAGACCGCGGCAAACGGAGCGCCGTAAGAATCATCTTCGTTTCTTGCTCCAGTTCTTGCGCGTGGTGAAATTCTTACGAAGGTGCTCGTTCTCCTCGGCTTCCAGCATCATGTCTTCCGAGGGCCACAGATATGGAGCAGCGAAGCCCAGCCATGCCAGGGTAATGCCTTGAAGGAAAGAAAGAGAAAGTGGTTAGTTGTTAGGGAAAAGAAATGGTAAATCTAAAGATGATTGTGCGACATAGATTAGGTGCTATTGCATTGAGAAGAAGTGACACGATTGAAGGGATCGACAATCGCTATTTTAGTGTTGTTATGGACCAATGTCACCAATGGCAATTAAAGCCACATG
>JAQIXT010002612.1:0-10325 GCA_034700445.1 Stenotaenia linearis | reverse complement strand
TGGATGTTCCTTTAACGTCAATTAATATACCTTACAATGCAGGGTTGAAGTTTAAACCTCAACATTCTTTCACCAACACTTAGGTCAACTCTTAGGTATATTTTCTTACCTAAACGTATACTTGAAAAATATTTTGACCTATGATCACCTATGTTAAACTTTATCAAATCCAAACTAAACCTCTCACTTGTACTTCAATTTTTTTTAACCCTTCAGGTAATGGTTTTGTACGATAAAGGAATAATCATACAATTTTAAACCTTTCTCTACCTTTTCGTCCCTCTTTTCTACCTTTTTCACTGAGAGTGATCATGGCCCTTCTCAGAGAAAAAAAATTGATAAAAAATACAAAGTTGTATTCAAATTCCTTAAAACCTGCATGTATATACTTAAAAGGCCTTAAAAGATAAAACTTTCATAAAAGTGTAAACCCTTGTGGATGATGTCATAATTTACCTCGGTAAGAGTTACCGAGGCCAGTCATAGCCATCATTATATCCTGGGACACAGTTTTTAAATTCTCAAGTGGCAGTGTCACTAAATTTGCCTGAAGTACCAAAGTCAAAGACACAGGTGGTAACAAAGTTTGGACTCTTTGAAGATAGACACATTAAACACTTGCTAGTCTGCCTCTCACATGATGTTGTTTTAGAATATAGAAAAGAAATTCAAAAAAGTAGTTAACAAACTCCACTTTTAGAATCAAGTTAAGTCCACCAAAGTTTATTGAATCACAAGAAACCCCCTAATGGATAGTCAATAAGTTGTTTTGGTGAAAATATGGAGAAAAGTAAACCAATAATCCCTGTAGCAACAGACAAACAAAAAACAAAGAGAATACATTAAGCAGATGTCTAGTTAAAAGCTTTTGGATTTGCATTGCAAACTTGTTTTGTTTCCCGTGTTAACCTATGTAAAATTTTGCATCAATCGTTAGATTGTGGTTCTCTTCAAATGAGCTTTGCAACCAAAGAAGAAATAAGATAAGATCAACAGTTCTTTTAGATCTTATAAAGAAACAATCAGATTAATTTTTTTGTATTTTGTGTATAAAAAAAACAATCAAATTATATTCTTTGTAATCAACCAAAGTTTAAATGGTATTCAACAAAAACCAGGTGTTCACAAAAACTAGCCTAAGTTTTTGCATAAGTCAAAACTTAAGAATTTCGTACGCAAAATCTTAACATTGTATTCTTGCTTAAATATTTGCGTAAGTAAAATTTTCTATGGGAAAAAAACAATTGTTAGAAAAATGCATAGGTAACCTCTTTTTTTAACTTAGGAATTTGTGTAGGAATTCTTTCGTGAATTCCAATTTTTGCTTAGCATTAACATATGTCAAAAAATGATCGTAAGTTGTGTTTGTGAATACCAGCCCTGCTCTTCAACACTATTCATCAATAGTTGATCCCTACTATAATGAAATCTCCGAGTTTTCTTTACAGACATCCATGAAAAGAAATTTCATTATAACCAAACGCACTGTAACGAAAACCGGCCTATTACAAACTGTTTATTTGAAATATTGTTATTAGTTAATAACTTGACTTTTAGGTCAATAGATGTTAGTTTTACTTAAATAATTTCATTTAAATAACATTTTGTATCATATGCTGTAAGGTAGGGCACAAAAACAAAAAGCATTCCGCTAAAAAATTCATTATAATGAAATAATTTCACAAATTCACAATAACGGGACTTACGTTACAATGAAAACTCATTAAAACAAATTTTTTTACTCTATTCCACACTTTCAGTCCCAATTAAACAAATTCCCACTGAAACCCCCCAAAAAAACAACTTCCCAATTCACCGAAACCCCATAATTCACTTTGATCAAAAACCGTATTCAAAAAAAGAATAAAAAACTTCCACAATTCCACTGACATTTCTTTATCGTTCCCTCATCCATCAGTTACCTCTCAAAATGTTAATTAGTTGTGCGCCCACATGACACAAAATGGAAGTCACCAGCTGCGCCGGAAAATAAAACAAAAACGGAAAAAAAATAAAAAATAAAACCAAACCCTATCGATCTTGCTTTTCGTCTATATCAAAATTGTTTTTTAATACATTTTTCTTTGCTTTCTTCTTTCGACTGAAACAAAAAGAAAAAAATGTTTACGTGACTTGTGGCCATTTTGTTCCATGCCATCAATTCTGTTAATAACCTCTCCTCCCACACAAACCAATCGAGGGTTCAGTGGTGAGGAAAGAGAAAAACGGACCACTGGCCACTGGTCACTAAGTCAATGTCCCTCCAACCAGTCTCATTGCCAACAACTCACCACAGAAAAACAAAGGTTTTTTTTATTATTTTATCACTAGAGGGTGCAGTTTCAATAAGTTACTCATTTTCGCTAACCGCTTCATATTATGTTGTTACATTTTTTTTACAATTTTGTCACTAGAGGGCACTATTCAGTGATTTAATACTTATTCATTGATATTTCTTTGATAGGATATAGGATTTCTAAAGATGTTTTTTAAGTATCGTGTTTTTTAAAATTTTGTCACTAGAGGTCACTATTTAAATCATCCAATTATTATTATAACTAGGTATCAATTTTAATTTTGTCATATTAAATTATTTTGATAATTTTTTAAAATTTTGTCACCAGAGGCCCCCATTCCAACAACCCATTCTCAATACAACTTATTTAACTCCACTTCCAACTTTTCCGAGAACTTTTTATACTTCGCAACTTTTTTTTACAATTTTCTCACCAGACGTCGCTATTCCACCACCAACCCCCACCCACTCATCACCCACTCCCAGCCATCAACCAAACAAAAACCCAAACATTTTTTAAAATTTCGTCACCAGAGGGCGCCGCATCAACGCCGCTCACTTCCGCCATGTTGCGGTTCCGCCCAGACTCCATTAACCTGTCAAGTGTCCAAAAGCGAGTTGATGAGCCTGCACGGCAACGTGCGTAATTAAGGCACAAGATGGCAGCCTGTGACGTCACCTGCTAATCGACCGCATCGTTCTAATTATCCTAAAAGCATTCGACTGATTCCGTGACGTCATCGAGGGATTACGTCAAATTAATGGCCGTACACGCTGACAAACGACGAGAACAGTTGGCAATTAAGTTTTAAATCCCATCCACCAGGGCGGCGCTCGTCCTGATTAGCCATGTAATGCAGTTTCTTTATAATCCGTCCATTAAATAGAGGAGCAAAAACATTATCCGCATTAAACTAATGATTGGGCGGAACTCGAGTGGACATTTTAACTCTGAGTTACAATCGAGTCATTTATTCAATAAAAAGAGAGATAAATTTATTAAAGCCAATGTTTAAGGACACAATTATGCACTATTACTTTTTATGGCAGGTCATAATGCGAGTCACTTGCAGGATAAGTAATATGGCGGACAAATAAAGCGATACGGGGACCGAATGACCCGGCATAAGCTTCGCCTTTCCATATTGGTGGCCGTTTTGGGAAGTAAGGATAGCGCCAGCTGGTGAGAGAATTTATATTGAAATTGTAAGTGTGTAATTAGTAACACTTGGGGGTTCCTGGGGTCATGGGGGCACCCAGGGGGTTGGAGTAAAGAGCAGTGCCATCTGGTGATAAAATTTGTATTGATATTTGGAATGTATGTTTGAGATTAATGAAGTTAATAGGTTCGAGTGGGTCAGTGGTGATGGGGCCCTGGGGCCCTGGGGTAAAGAACACCATCTGGTGAGAAAATTTATGTTCGTCTAATTGAAGTTAGTTGATGTGGGCTGCATGGCTCTTCTGACCTACTGTCTGTAAAAAGTGCCATTGGGCCCAGGGCCCCAAAGTCTTGGGAATAAAGAATGGTGCCATCTAGTGACAAAATTTATATTGATATAAACAAACAAAAAAATTTTAAAATCATAGGTGTCTAGTAGCCATTGGGGCCCAGGGCCCCAGAAATAAAGAATGATGGCATCTTATGACCAAATTTGTTCTTATCGTAAAAAGTGAAACAAAGTGAAAAATGAGAAACACTAACCTATAGTCAATAGTTAAATCACCTAAAAAGTAATGGGGCCCTGGGCCCTGTAATTGAAGAAGCCATTTTGAGATTTCAACTTCAAATGTCCATCAAAATTTTTTCTATAGTTTTGTATATTGATTCTGGGACCCTGAATACCCATGAGCCTCTTTCTGGGCCCCCTAGACCTCCCTGGGGCCCCAGTAGTAACACTACACAGCAGTACATCTTGTATTGATTCCAATGCTACTTCCCACTACATTTACAAGAATTCCAGAAACTTGACGCGAGGAATTCCCACATCATGATGTAAGTGGAAAACCCACTTACACATAAGAGAACAATAACAAACATCATTCAACATGACATTTTTGTTGAGTTTGATGATATTTGTAAAATATATTGCATTTTTTGTTGCATTTTCTTGTCTGTTTAGTTTTGCATGGTTTAGGTGTAACGTAGTCAGCTTGAGTTTGAGTTTGTTGGTGCCAGGTTGGCAAAATGGGTGTCCCATAAGTTGGTTGGTGATGAATGAGGATGAGAAAGAGACAGGTGGAATGAATGGTTATAGAAAAAAATGGCTGCAACAAGTAAAAAATAAAATAGATCAAGTTCTCAAGTTTCGATTTTCAGTTAAAGATAAGGACCGGTATAAATGCTTCTTTGTTGGTGTCAAGATAAGGCAAAATGGATTGGAGAATAATAAATTGTTTCATAGATTGTATAGTTGTAAATTATTACACCATTACATTTTATTATAATGATTTTCTCATGCAGTCTTGTGTTACTAAACAATTATGTGGTGAAAGGAAAGGTCAAGATGGATGGTAAGTATGTGATGCTTAATACAATAGTGAAGTTAGAGCTTTAAATGTTGGAGTCAATTTCAATAATGTAAAATTTTGCTTATTTTTATTGTTATAACAATAAAAACAGACAACAAGAGCAACAATCATTCTGTTTGTGTTGCCATAAGGAGAAGAGATTTCCAGTGTTAAAAATAAAAGTTTAATTGGCTGGAGGCAATAATAATGCTAGAAGGAACAATGCCAGAAGCAACAGCAACAATAATGCCAGAAGCAATAATACTGCCAGAAGCAGCAACAATGCAAGAAACAACACCATTGCCAGAGGCAGTAATAATGCAACAATAACAATATTGGCAACAACGCCGTAAGCAAAAATGAAGCTATAACAGGAACAATGCAAAATTCCACCGACAATGCCTTAAGCAAAGTTGTAGCCATAACAGTAACATCATTGTAACAATATGGCTGTAGGCAACAATACATCCTTTATATAGTAAATAATGCCTCGAGCAAGAGACAAAACAGATTGTTCTCCTGGACTTACAAGCTTTGTTGTAAGTCTCCCACTAGTAATATCTTCTCTTCAACTCTACACTATTTGGCTCGAAGCACGTCTACTCACATTTTACTGTCACCACTACTAATTACTAAAGAGAAACTATGCATCACTGATCCATGCATCACCATCTACTCTTCCACACTACTCAGAAGCCTAACTACAATACAATTGCATCTTTCGCAGAATGTCTGGCCGATTGTACTTTATTAAACCTTCCAGAAGGCATCAACTGCCCATAAGACAACACAATCTAGAGCAAAATGCTTTGTTTTTATTTGATGATCAGCCATTAAAGAATAACCAGTTGCAGCCATTTTGCCTCTAGGCTTTATTTGGCCAATCAAATTACATGCTTATAAGAACAGGAAATTGTCACTTAAAACCTAATGATCAAATGAAACATTACTTCTATGAGCAAGTGGAAGTTGCAGCTTTAACAAGCAATTTATGGATCCATAAACTCTTATCCCAAAAACTCCAAAGCTTAGCACTTTCTTACATGTTCCTCGGCAAATATTACAATTAACAAGTTAAGAAGCTCAATGCAGGGACTTTGCACACGCTCTTCTCCCCATCGATTGCCTACATGTTGCTGTTTGAAAGTGTAAATGCAACCTACAAATACCTTTGCATGTTCATCCGCATGCTCGATTGTTGACGGAATATGGATTCCATCGATCTTTTTGACTGTAAAGAGTTTTTAGCAAGCGGTGTCAGAAGAGTTACCATAGGGATAACCGGCTGTGGCGACCAAGCATTGATAGCAACATCGCTTCTTGATTCCTTTGTGTTGACTGTTTTGTAGATTGCAAGTTCTTTTTCTCGTTGGTTTTATCACGTCTTTGATTCTATCAATCAGCCCTATCTTTTGTTCTTGGTTCCTGTTTCTTTGGTTGTTCTCAATTCCATTCAGAGGCTTTGAGTCGGATGGAAATGTAGATTGGTGATGTATCTAACTTTGTCGAACACAAGTAGTGTCTTTTGCCAAAACTACATAAGCTTAGCACTTTCTTATATACATATGTTTCTCAGCAAATATTACAACTAACAGTTTAAGAAGCTGAGTGCAGACTTTGTGCACACTCTTCTCTCCATTGATTGCCTCCATTTTGCTGTTTGATTGTATAGGAACCTACAAATAACTTCAGACGTTCATCCCCATGCTCGGTTGTTGACAATATGAATTCCATCGATCCTTTTGACTGTAAAGAGTTTTTAGCAAGAGGTGTCGGGAAAGTTACCATAGGGATAACTGAGCGTTTATAGCAACATTGTTTCTTGATTGATTGGTGTTGACTGTTGCATAGATCACATTTGCTTTATCCAAATGTTATAAAACCATTGCCGTCGTGTTTGGATTATTGCCATAAAGTCGCACAATATAAAACACATTTTCCACCGTTCAGCATTGTCTTTTGTTCTTGGTTTTTGTTTCTTTGGTTGTCCCTAACTCCATTTGAAGGCTTTGACTTGTGTAGACATTTAGATTTGTAATATATCTACCTTCGTCGAACACGAGTATCGTCCTTCCCCTAGCAATATTCTCCTTATGACATCACTGTCACTGTTTACACACGAAACTCAAACATACATATAAATTTTCTGCACAAACAGTACAGTATCTCAAGTGTTATGCATCTTGCAACGACTCGCTATGCATTATGCCAGTCGGAAACAGCTTGCGCAAAGTCAACGAAAAGATCATCCTCTCCGCAGCACAATTGAAAAACTCATATGAACATTTCTTGTGTCTGAATCAATATCCAAAGGCCAAGAGCAGTTGTAACCAATCAACAAGCACAGCCCAGCAGCAATGATAGAGTCAGAATTCGAATTAATTTAAAATTTAATATTCGCTGAAACCCATGGTCTTGCACAATAGCAATAATTTAAATACTATGCAAATATGAAGGCAGAGGAAGGAAAAATTCATTGCTTATCTGAATTTTAATATTGCATAAGACAAAATCTTCTCAGCCCTTATAATGTGAGTAGCAACATTAAGGTTTTAATTGGATTAAAGTTCAAATGCTTTAATCTGGCTTCTTTTGGTTAAATAAATGCAAAGTCTTCAACTTTTAGCAGCATCATCAAGCTGCTGCAGCTCATTAAAGACAAAGGACATGAGTATGAAGAAATCCTCAATAAAAATTGGCTCCATTCAAGCCTTTGATGTTGCCTCTTGCTTATTGGAATGAAATGTGTTAATTTCTTTATTGATTTAGGCTTGCAAATCAAATAAAGGATCAACAAGGACTGTGGTATGTAAAGGCAGTTCAAGATGAAGTGCGAAACAGGAAATTCAGCCTTGCGGAACTTCTTTTCCTCCAGTTTGTCTTGGGGCTTGGAATGGGTAATGTTTAGGAATGCTCGCTGAAGTATATCGAAAGCCGGTGGAAGTTTAATTTTAATTACTGTAAACATGCACTGCAATTTCCAATTGAAATTGTTGGTTATCTTCGTCGGTTTTGTCGCTTTTCAAGAACTAAAGGTCAAAGGTCAAATTTAAAACCAGTGTTGTGATCTTTAAGTTGAAGCAATGTTGTTTCAGTTGCATTACTATTTGCCATAGACTGCAACTTTGCTTGCGGCCTTGTCGATAGAATATGACATTGTTCTTGTTGTAGCTGCATTTTTTCTTAAAGCATTGTTATCAATGCTTTTTTATGTATTGTTGTTGCCTCTGGAAACAGCCTTGCCTCTTGCAGAATTGTTGTTTCTGGCATTATTATTGCTTCTGGCATTATTGTTGCTTCTGGCATTGTTATTGCTTCTGGCATTATTTTTGCTTCTGGCATTATTATGCTACTGGCATTGTTATTGTTTCTGGCATTATTTTTGCTTCTGGCATTATTATGCTTCTGGCATTGTTGCTTCTGGCATTGTTGCTTCTGGCATTGTTCCTTCTGGCATTGTTGCTTCTGGCATTGTTCCTTCTAGCATTATTATTGCCTCCAGCCAATTAATTTTTTATTTTTAACACTGGAAATCTCCTCTCCAGGAACTTCGTTCGATATTTTAACGAACAAAATTTGTCCGTAGATTTTTCGATTACACTTGAATGCCGGTTTCTAAGCATTCAGAATTGCTTATCAGTTTTCGGAGAACTTTAAATGCAGCTCTGCATTCATCAACACATAATTTATTTGACAAAATTATTGCAACATGTTTGTTATTGCTTTTCAAAGTCGTTGGCAAATGTGTGAAAGATAATCAATAAAAGACAAAATGTGTTTTCCAATAATGATTTGCTTAGCTCGACTTCTTAAATGTAGTTCCTCTTCAAGTTGTGAAATGAAGGGAAAATTATTCCCAGCTTGTCTCTACACTTGGAGATTAATGTGTAGCCAGGGCCGGTCTCAGGTATGCCGGTGTCCCGAAGTAATTTGCGACTAAAGTGTCTCTTGGTAATAGGGTTTGCCAGAGTATTGATATATTGGATAAAGAAATTTTGATGTATTATGATATGTATTGAAATGTACTGAGTGCAAATAGCTTCAAAGTACAATGGTGTAGAATATTGGGTGACTTCAAATTTGACATTATCTAGAAAGTTGGTATTGGTAATTGTTGCTCTTTTGCTTGTAACTTTGAAGCCGCAGAAGATAGAGAAAGAATGTCAATTAGAAAGTTGTAGAGCATCATTTAATTAGTCTAGAAATGTTCTAGCTTCAACTAAAAATTACATAAATTGTTGAAAAATTGTTTTGGAGAAAGCTAGAAATAGAAGTAAAATGACCGTACTGATTTTCTCCTTTAACTTTTTAAATAATTCATCATGTTTTGAGTGAAGCTAAAACATTTCTAGACTAATTACATGATGCTCTACAACTTTCTAATTCACTTTTTTCCTCCATCTTTAATAGTTTAGAAGTTACAAACCTGAAAAGCAATTCAACGTGGCAAAAAAACAACTCCTGACTTTCTCCAAAGAAGTTTTCAACAATGCTTGTCATTTTGAGTTAAAACTGAAACATTTCTAGACTAACTAGATGGTGCTCTACAACTTTCTAATTGACTTTTTTCTTCTATCTCCAACCGTTTAGAAGATACAACATCAATGACCTTGAAAAACACCTTCAAGGTCAAATCTGATCCCATCATTAGATTCCCCACACCCAACTTCCTATCCAACCCCCCAATCACCTCACCCCTATCTGCACCCATTTGAGAAATATCTACAAAAGAATGACTTCCTCGACACCGATCGCGTTCTTTCGTATTCTTCGATTCCAGCCATTCTCACAATCCCAGCTCTTTGTTGCAACTGAAAAACCATTGTTTCAGGCACAGAAAACAACTGCATTTCTGTTTTTGGACTAAACCCAGCTGGTTATTGATTGCCAGCAATGAATGAGGTCTCCGGTAGAATATTTGATTTGTCGTGCCGCGTCTCCCAATTCTCGCAAGGGTTAAAAATTGTTTTTGACATTCTAACTTGAGTCTCTCCACTTGACACTGAAAAGCACTTAAAACCATCAACTGTTAATTGTTGGTGCTTTTTCAATATGGATGATTATGTCATAAGTATTGATGAGGAATTCTTTCTTCGGTGCTGGTGCTGCGGTGAAGTGCTGGATGAACAATGGTGTTTGGGATCCAAAGCTGGTTATTGTTGAAGGCTTTTTGAAAGTTTTTTTTTTTGGATTTTGTTTTATTGACTTTTTTCTAGTTTGGGTTTGACAGTTGTGGGATTTTGTTTATTTGGTTGTGTAAATTTTGTGATGTGTTTGATGTGTGGAAGGGAGATGAGATTATATATTGGTTTTTTCTAAGGTGAGAATTTGATGTGTTTTGTTTAGAAATGGGAATTTGGATTTTATAGTGAGGTAAATGAGGTTGGAGTGTTGAGTTTGTTTTTTGTGGTGTCAAATGTTTTTGGAGGTTAGAATATGGTATTTCAGGGGTGGTATTCACAAAAACTAACCTAAGTTTTTGCATAAGTCAAAACTTAAGAATTTCGTACGCAAAATCGTA
>JAQIXT010002611.1:0-10329 GCA_034700445.1 Stenotaenia linearis | reverse complement strand
GGTCAAAGTATTATGTCACAATAGGTTGTTTACTAAGTGAAGTTTTCTCTTTGCTAGAGACCACAGGTTGTAAAATAATTGTAAGGATCACAATGTTTTAAACATACACCATGTAAAGATTACATTTACACGGATAAACAATTAATTAATGTTTTTTGCAGGGTTGACTGCGGTACAATATATTTCGTGACGTACATTACGTCTGTATTAGTGGTGGGCACGCGAGACCATCGCTAAACCTTTAATTACCTTTAATTGCGCTGCGTAATTGCAGCAAAGCCAAAACCAAAAAAGAGTAAGAAATTTATAATAGTGTCTCAAGTGAATAAGTGTATTACGAGTTATAAAATATGATTGAAGATTATTGTCTTAACCATTATACGGAATACGAAAATTAATATATACAGAAAACGGCTAACTACATGTGACCGCTGGTGACTCACCGGTCGGCACTGGCTGTCGTACTGCTAAGGGGTTGGTCACTTAGGTGTACCAGAAGTACGTGACCAACCCGAGTTTACGTGGCAGGGCCAAGGGCGCCTTGCGGAGAGAACTCTTCTGGTGTGCGAACACGCAACATGTTCCTGCTCCACATGTCGACGCCCAATGAAGCCCGAAGGTAGAGCAATGGAGTTATGGGATGGCGAGTGTCGATACTGCGGGTTGAGACATGGGGTAAGCCGTCGTAGGGAACTTAACGTTTGGCCCCGCCGATGTTACAGCATCGGCGTGGGACCGAGACATACCAGACACGGGAGTAAGCAGTCCACCGGTTCTTGAATAAAGCCATACAATTAAATGTGGACCGTCATCCGTGTCACTCATTTATGTATTAGTGCACCGTGGAACCCGGGATAGTCTGCCGCCCCTAGGGCTGGACACCTCGGAACCTGGTCACATAAAATACCTGGATTCCGAAGCTGTCGATCGAACGAATAATTTTGTTGGTAGTCCGCAGGGAAGTTTCATATATTTGCATCGCTGGAACAATTCGTTGATCAAAATCGGCACTATATATTAAAACAAATTTGATTTTGGTTTATTTTGCAAGAAAATAATTTATCAACCAACCGTTACTATAACGAGCTCCCCCAAAATCTCCAATTTCTTTCCCAAAGAGATCCATGTTAAAAAAAAATGAAATAAATGAATAAATTCACTGTAACAAAATTTCTTATAATTATAATGATTAATGAAAACTCGTTATGATGTTTTTGTTGTAAGGGGGTTCGAGTTTATTATTTTCTTCTCGATTCAATTTTTTTTTTTAATAATTGAAGATGACCGAATTTTACTGGTTAAATTAAATCAATGTTTACAAAATGAAATTTATTGATAAACGAAAAAAAAAATATTTAAAAAAACTTACGAAGGTCTTCTGCTTGCAGTTTGACGCTATCAAAGTTACGAAATATCGTTCGCCAACATAATTTTTCTAATTTCTGGGCCGATTTTTGTTGTGGCATTTTTTTTCTAATTGAAGGAACACGTGCTTTCGTATTTGACGAAATTGATCTTGCAAAACAAAATGGATGAGGCCAGCTGTAGTAGCTACAGTAGCAGCAATGTATCACAACGCCATCATTGTGAAAGTTTGTGAATCTGTTTGTGATCACAAGCGTCGTAGCGTGTAGATAAACGTAGGTTATGTAAGCACGCCGCCGAATTATGAAGTGGGATTGATCTACTAACATCAAGCACGTACTAAATTGTAAGATTTTTGCTAGTATTTGCCCGAATTTAGGAATTCTTCATTGTGCACTAATTTTATTGTTAAATGGCTTTATCGCGACGTGAAGCCATTTTTATTATCTAAGTCGCCAATTTGTCAGAAAGAAAAACAGATATTTTAAGCGCAATTTAAATTTATTTTTGCATATTTTTTCTTTAAATTTTTTTCTTTATTTTTCCCAATCAACATCAGCATTTTAAATATGGCAAAAGCTCGCAAAACTTTAAATTCCAACAAGGAAAAGTTGAGTTCACATACAACGAAGCAGAAAAGAGATATGCGAGGAGATATGGCTACGGAAAGAGATAGAAATTGCACAGGTACAGTAGCTGGAAAATCAATCGGGAATGTTTTATATTTGAATGTACTTTTATTTTAACCAATTATTTCTTTTAAATGTCAATGCTTTTTATGCTCATTATAAATAATACAAAAATATTTTAGGCGGTTCAGTCTCATCAACTTCTTTGCCAGCTAAAACGCCTCCAAGTTTTACACAAAGCAAACTGCCACCACCAAACAGTCAAAGAAGAAATGTGGTCTTGAGTTCATCTGCAACTTCGATTTTAAAGGTAATTATTGTTAAATATGAAATGGTAAATTTATGAATTGTTAGAAAATATTTTATATTGGGCAAA
Source organism: Stenotaenia linearis (assembly GCA_034700445.1). Classification (NCBI taxonomy): domain Eukaryota; kingdom Metazoa; phylum Arthropoda; class Chilopoda; order Geophilomorpha; family Geophilidae; genus Stenotaenia; species Stenotaenia linearis. The sequence continues at coordinate 7,959 of JAQIXT010002611.1, read as the reverse complement.
TTAGTTTTCAACCGTTTGTGACATGATAATCACTCATAATATAATAAGTAAAAAGAGAATTATCAATAATTTTTACGAGTCGAGATGAACAAGTAAAAATTGTCGATAATTTTTTCTTCACGAGTGATTGGCTGATTATATCACAAACAGTTTTGTTCCCCAAAAAAGTAGCGTGCTCTTATTTTTTGGCCAGCTATTGTTATCGTTAATGGGGGAAAAATGCCACATAACGCTATAATTGGCCAAAATCAAGTTTGTGACTTTTGATGAGTGGTATAATTAGCCTTATAAAACCACTTCTTTTACAATTTTTTATCCCAATTAGTTACAAAAATGTATAATATAATTGAATTTAAAATATTGATGATGAAAAACAATTATCAGTTCAAAGATTGATAATATTATGAATTTCTTTTTCTTGTGTCACATACCTAAATGCAGCGCTAATAATAACATTATTAAAATTAAACAACTTGAAATATCTGTTAATGCTATCCCAAATATTTTTTACAGAATTCTTATCCACCACAGAAATCCAAACCAGATTTAGTCCCTGGAATGCGTGGTCACAGTATTCCTCCAACTCAAAGCAAGTTCAATCAATTGAAAAGCAAAATAAATCTCACTGATTTTAATTTTAATGTATTATAATTTTAGTGACCAAATTACCATCGTCAACATTTACAAGGTCATTGTTGAAAAAGCCATCCTCATCCGGAAGCATGAACAAAAGACAAAATGTCAGCAGTTCGTCACATCTACCTTCTGTTTTATCACAAATTCCAGCTGAGACAGATATAATACTTACAAATCCAACAACTAATTCAATGAAAAATGTAACCTCTGCAAATTCAGTGGCTAAAAGTGGCACTTCAGTTAGTACTTCAGGTAATTACATTCAAACTGCATCTATTACCTGAGTAAACACAGTTGTATAAGCAGGAATGGTCTTCTCTGTGATCTCTGAATAATACTTCAATAATATAACATTCTAGGTGCTTCACTTTCATCATCAATTCCGTTTCAAACACCCGGTGTTATTATTTTCCGAAATCCAATATCCTTAGTTCCAGTTCAGGCAGTAACTATTCAACCTTTCACTGCTAACAAAAATGTGATACCTTTAACCACTTCAATGGTAATTATAAAAGACTTTCATAATTTCTCATTTACTTCTGATAGGCAACTGGGCGTGTAAGTGGATATAATAAATTTTTCAATATGCCAACTAGAACAATTTTTTTTTGTTTTAAGATCTCAGAAATTATACGCAAAACTTAGTAATTATTTGTATTTCAGAACAAAGCATCGTTGCCTTTTGTGCCAACGCCGATTACCAAACCCAGTCCAAAACATTCTGGTCAGGAAATTCTTGGATTAGGTCAAGGTAATTTTTTTAACATGCTGGTGGTTAGGTTGCATTATTATTGAAATAATTTATGAAGTTTTTTTTATTAATGGTTATAACAATTAAAGAGTTACATCAGCTGCAACCATCAGCAGGCTCCAGCTATAAAATTTTGCAAACAATTGCACCTAGTCATGCAGACTTGTGTCTGGATTTATTCCAATTTCCATAATTAAAGTTATGCCTACATCTGGCTATAATTATACCTGATGTTTCTGTAAGGGCAATGAAAATTTGAAAAATAAATAGCTGTATTACCAATATTTTACTAACTTTCTATATAACTTAGTTCCGTGTACTTCTCCAACTGTGAAATCAACAGCAACTGCCGAAACTGCTCTACGAATAACATCGTCAGGAAATGCAGAATCAACAAACACTTCAACGAGCAGCATTGGACTCACAATATCACCCAACAATTATATTTGTTCTGCAGCAGATGGTCCTCCAAAACCGCTTTTCAAAATCATCGACGACCCAAAAGGCAAGTTCAAAACTAAGCTATATAACAAATCTTAATAATCAATGCACACAATTATCCAAAATCTTTATCACATATTTTAGTAGTTAAATCCCTCAGTCTTATTCAATGCTGGAGCATATAAAAAACTTTCTGAAAATTATTTTGTGTCCCACCTATGTCCGGATGCTTGATGGACATCCCAAGACATTTTACACTGTCTGGAACAATATTAGAAGTTTTGCAGAAATTGCAAAAACTTCTCAGAAAATATAAAATTTAGTAGATATTGTAAAAAATTTAGAGAAAATTGCAGACATTTAGTAGAAATTTCTTAATCTATATATATAAAGAAGAAAGTTGTCTGTCTGGGTGTGTGTGTCTGGGTGTTCAAAAACCGCTGAAGGTATCAAAACCAAATTTTACAGGATGATTTCTGAGACAATGGCAGTGGTTTTAGTCAAAGTTCGGATCATATCAAACAATTTTTTCATAACAAAAACACTTAAAAACACCAAAATGGGATGCAAAAAGATGGCTTCACTGCCTAGCAGTAAGGGATTAAAGAGGGAAGATAACTAACTGTCTATGGGGGGGTAATCTATCGGTTTAACAATGTGCCCACAGGTTATTGACGTCATTAGTATTGCAAGCAAGGCATTTAAATTGCTTTTTTGTTGGTTTTTCATTTGTTTTTGTGTCATTTGGACACGTTTGTTTTAATTGATTTCTCTTCAATTTTTTCTTTTGTTTCCGCATATTTCAATTTTTCTTTTGGGTTTTTTGTTCCTTTTTACGTCATTTTGGGCGCTTTACCACTGCCTTTTGAAGCATATTGTTTTAATTACTTTTTCTAGGTTTTTCTTTCGTTTTTGCGTCACATTGGACGCTTTAAACAATTCACCCAGAATCCCTGTTAAATATCCAGAAATTTAACATTCATTTAAATATATATAAGACTTATGTGTTTTGATTTATCCGATCAGCACCGGGTCCCTATGCTAGTTTTAATATAATTCAAAAATTAACAGTTTTGTAAATAATGAAACTTATGATTTTTTTTTTCATTTTAGGAGTTGGTCTTGCTTGGCATTACACAAAAGACTTTGGTATAGACCACACACACATCAAGAATTACCAAATATACAGTTACAAAGCGATCAAGACTGAACCAACAATTTGGAAGCTATTTGTTACTGTCAAGTCCATGCCTCTGCCTTACATGTGTGTATTAGCAGACTTTCAAATTCCTTGTAAACATTATTACAAGATCCGTGCTGTGGACCATTTGGACAGATGTGGTCCATTTAGTGATCCTGTAGTAGTAGATCCTGTTAGATTTAATTATGGACCCGCACACCAAATATTAGTAAACTGAATAAAGTACCGTTTTATTATTCCTCGTAACAACTTGTCATGACCATGATTCATTACATCATACATCAGAACCCGCATCATCATACAAAATTGCTCGCACGCAAATTCAAACGGTTAACTTCAACAAAATAATATTAATGTAACATCACACAAAACCAAACAGATCCTGTGGCGTCAAAATGTTTATTAAAATAAAAGAAACGTTTTTTACTGATACAAGAGTTATTGAAATTGTTTAAATTTCAACAAAAAATATTAATTTTTTCGCATTACTTTAAAATATCAAGGAATAAATTAAAATAATTAAAAATTGTTATGAAAAAACCACCAAAATCACAGAAAAATCATCATCGAAACAGATCAAGATTTAAAAAATGATTAAAATTGATAAAAAATGATTCTCAACACATTTTGTACACTTCAATACATTATTTATTACAGAATTACGTATAAACAGTAATACTTGATTTAATATACACGGTATCATCTACCAAATAAGGTGGTAGAAGATCCTTAATAGGAATAAACTTTTCCAATCCCCAACTAATATTAACATCAGTAACCGGTTTCTCAACAACTTTCTTACTCGAACAAGATCTGAACATCTGATAAAGGTCATCCTTGTGTTTTGACTGATCTAAGACACTGATCTGTGCAGTGTACTCAATTGGCCATTTAAGTATAGCATCATTAGGTCCTTTCATGATCTGTACATAAACAGATAAATGGCTTCCCTTTCCAGCACCACGGCCATAAGGATACAGCAATAACCGCATTTTGTATCCAAACTCACCGCTGTAAAAGGGATTACTGAACGCCACAGACCCAACTCCAGTTTTTGCAAGATGTTGCAGTTTTGAAAAGATTTTTACTTTCCAGATGTATTGAAAGGAGTAACAAGATGAAAATAAACTGTATTTTTTCGATGTTAATCTTGCTTGGCATTCCAAAATGTCGTTTCTTTGCTTCTTGGTTAGTTTTTCTATTTTCTCTAAATGAATAAATACTTGAATATTAATTTATTGATATTAATATTTATTATTTAGGGTTTTACCTTTGCAATTGTTTTCAAATTCCTCTTGTTTTGCTCGAAAAGCATCTAGATGTTAATTTTAAATGGTTAAATGGTATTAGAGAATGAGTTTTTCTGGTTTTCTTACCTAATTTTTCTTCCATTTGCTTGAAAAGATGAACAAAAGTGTCTAAACTTATGTTGTTATTCGAGTCGTTTGAGTCACAGATTGAGGGTAGATCGATTTTTCCAGTTGCTGGAGATGTTTGCTCCGGAGAATTTTGGAGATTTGGCTGTAAAGTTATTGTGTGTTCATTAAAAATGAGTTGGGCTGTGAATTACAGTGAGAAATAGTTTACTTCAAACGTTTGTGATGAAGAAAACGTTGTGGAGTGATGAGCACATTCTCTTACGTGAAGTTTTATCTATAATATTACTGGTATAAAATACTGATTTATAATTTACTTTAAATTACAATTTCATACCATTTTACGAATGAAATTTTTATCACAGAAGACGCATTTGATTGGAAACATATCACAGTTATCATAATGACCCTATAAACAGCAGTAACTACATTAGTAACTTCATTTACTGTAATAACAATTACGTACCTTTATGTCACTTAAATCAAGCTCATTACTGCAATAATAACACAGTTCATCTTCCGAGTTTCCATCAATAACATGCTGCAATAAAAGTTGTAAAATTTAATGTTGAAAAAAGATTAAAAATACTAAAATAATTTTATATATATTTTTTTAAAATACATTTTCGTGTTCGTGAGAAAGTGAGCAAATAAATTGACCATTCGCTTCTGCTTTAGCAATACATCTGCGACAATAAATGTAACTACACGGTCGTTCCTTTAAAACAGGACTAATCAAACCACATCTAAAGAAAGCAATATACAGAAAAGTTAGAGAATATAATAAAAATATATATTTATCAGTTACCTGACACAAGTAAAAATTTGGGATTCCATGACACAAAGTATTCGTCCTCGTCAAGGCTCTGCCGCTCAGTTGTGACTCTCACCATGTGCTGTCAGTGTGTTTTAAGTAATCGACTGGCGCTGTGTATGTCATAGCTTGATAAGATAAGTTAAAAAAAAGTAGAAGGGAAAAATACTCCGAATATCATTAACTATAGCACAATATTATTATATAATTATTAAAAGTGTATAACTTTAAGTAATAATTATTAAATTTTAATGTCACAGACATATTGCACCTAAAATAAAGACGTTTAGTTAGTTTTTGTTTAGTTAAATTTTAGTCAGTTTACTGAATTTGTAAAATGATATTTCTTCAATATTAGTCTTTACTTATCACATAATCACGTGTGTAATAAAAAATGTGTTCGATGACTAAGTTGGCAGAATGCAATTGATTAAAAGTTGAAAATAGATGATCTGTAGTCACGTGCGTTTTATTACTGCTGTAATTAAATGCACATTGATTGTGATTGTTATATTATCTCTCGAGGTTGTTGAGTGTGCTTTTATTACCACATTAAGTATATTATCTGACTCACCTCAGATTGCAAGAAGTAAATAATATCTATTTGGGGTTAGAGGTATGATAACAGGACAAAAGAATTAAATGCGTCACACAAGGAGACTGATAAATTTTTTTTTTGGTAAATCATGACAATACAGCCCCCAAAAAAGTCTACAAATTATCTGTAGATTTTTTTTCTGTAGATTTTTATTGATTTTCTACAGTTTTAAATAAAATCGATATATTTCCCGTAATTTAATTACAGAAATATAAATACTCAAATAATAAAAACCCGTAGTTTGCCCAAAAAAACTATAATTACCCAGCTAAAAATGTTTAAAGAGTTTCTACAGATTTTTAGAAGTTTCTACAGATTTTCTACAGAATTTGAAGAAAATCTGTAGAAAAACTTTTTAAAAAACTGCATATCGGTCAATTTTTTGTAGATTTTTTGTAGATTTTTTGTAGATTTTTTGTAGATTTTTTTAGCTGGGTATTCTGTAAAAAATTTTAGCATGATATGACATGAACTGAGCATATTATAATTTTTTTTTTTTTAAATATTATTTCTTAAAATTTTAACATTACAACTTAGAAAATACAACCCACATTCAGAATGCCTTACAATAGAGGTCCTAATATTTTATCAACCCTCATTGATAGATTTGATAGATTTGTGATTTTTTTAAAGACAGAATATTGTTAAAATGGAGATTTTCATGATTTATTTCATGATTTATATAGCGAAAAATAATATTTCTAATGAGTTAAAGTTAATCATTGGATGCACAGACATAAAAAAATACTGATTGATAATTGACCTCGATTGTCCAGAGATAAAAACTCATTTTTAGCTGGAGTGTAGTTGGAAATTTCCAAGACCCACTAATAAGCAATCTTTGCCCTTTCAAAATAGTAAACACAGTAATTAGGTCAAATTTATGAGGTCAGAGTAGCTCGTATAAAATCATCAGATAATTTGCTTTACATCTTCTTGCTGTGAAGCCACCAAAATCCTTATGTTGACGATCAAGGGGCAGCAACCCTGGTAAAAAGTCTACAGAATACAGATTATCTGGAAATTTTTCTAAAGGTTTTTGGTTGGTTTTTAAAGATTTTCTAAAGATTTTCAACAGTTTTCCTTCAAAAACACATCAAAAAAACTTCAAAAACTCAATAATCTACAGATTATCTACAGTTTTTTTGTGTCATTCTACAGATTTTTTAAAGAGAACTATAAAAAATCTTTAGATTGCCCAAAAAACTGGAGATAATCTGTAGATTATTGAGTTTTTGAAGTGTTTTGAAGGACAACTGTAGAAAATCTTTAGAAAATCTTTAAAAATCTTTTGAACAATATACAGATGATCTGTAGATTTCTTTAGCAGGGAAATTTAATTTATAATTTAACTTAAACTAACCATTTTTTATTTTTTTTTGTAGATTTGAAAATTGCACCAAAAGTTTATTAACAGTATTATCTTTTTTAAAAGATAAGGTATTGGCAATTGTGACTCCTAAAATGTAAAATTCTAAACAACTAACCACTTGAATGTATTTAAATATGTGAGAATTAATTTTGAATGCTGCAGTGAAGTGACAGAAATAAAATGCAAAAAGTATAATTTCTAATAAAAACATTAAGACTTAAGTTTGTATCTCGGCAATTGAAATTTCATTTCATCAAAATTGAACAACTTATGTTATAAAATCATTTCACATCATTGCAGCTTACATGATAAATCAATCTCCAGAGTAATATTTTTTTAATGTTTTTATAATTTGTTACAATTTCTCGAAACATCATTAAGTTACTAATGCGAGAATAATTACAGTACATCACACGTTTAACACATGGCAAATGTTTGAAACCGCTGCATATATAAACCCACAAAATCGTAAGCTTTTCTCATTGATTGCAATTCACTTCATCTAAAAATGAAGAGATGGTCCAATTTCGTTTTCTTCTTCACAGTTCTTCCTGCAATACTAAGAGCTGGTAAATCTTTCTTTTAGACCTGGTATTATATTGCAGAATCTTCTAATAACAAAATCTGAAAGAAGAAAAGAAAAAAAATACAATTAAGTTTATTTTTTAAAGTATTTTTAACAATTATTCAATTTTTTCAGAGCCGATACAGGTAGATGATTTTGACAAACTTATCAGAGACTTTGGTAACGGACAAGCTGGAAGTGGAAA
>JAQIXT010002610.1:0-10344 GCA_034700445.1 Stenotaenia linearis | reverse complement strand
CAATTACGAAAAACAAGCAAACTTGACTGCATCGACCATTAAAAAATGTCGAGTTTGAAACTTTGCCCATAAACGGCAATATGTCGTGGACGGAAAATCGAATCGGCCATCAATTAGTCATTTTATTCTCTGCAGGGTTAAAAGATCATGGATTAATGAGAGGAATCAAAAGCAGAATCAAAGTAGCCAAAAGGCATGCGAAACGAAATCGGTGTTTTAATTGGCTCGTGTGCGGTATAAAAGACATGCTCCGACTCTGCAATTGTTGACCACAGCCGTTGTCCGAGTTTTAATGAGCTCATCTCAAAGAATTTCAAAGTGGACAAAACGAGTTTGGCAATAAAAGACTTTGATCGGTGCAAAGATGGTGCGAACCAATAAGTTCAAATTCGGGCCGATATGAGTGCAGATTGAATTTGTTGCTGGATTCGTTCAAGGGCGTTGGCCTGTTTTGACACCGGAGGCCAAATTGGGATCAGTGCATTACAGGCAAGTCGCAATTCTCCACCATAGAATGAGAAAGGCCATTTTCAGGGGCAGCGAGAGAGCCGACGCTGTTATTAGTGATAACCATCGATGCAGCGCCTCCAACAGCACCATTTTCACAAAAGTTGGCGCGAGACACTTTACCCACCCCTCTCCCCCCTTTCCCTGCCATCAAAAAAGGTATTTGGGGTGTGAGGCGTAAAACTGGCCACTGGTCAGAGCAAAAACCATCTCACAGCGACCCGTTCAGCTTCAAAATCGATCGACAGCGCAGTGTTATTGATAAAGGTGGGCAGGTGGAGGTCGACCAAGCGATGAAATGATGGCAATCAATGAGAAAGAGAGTGGCAAAGAAATTTTCGACACAATTCACAATACCTTTCTTCCCCTACTCCCCCCTTCTACGTTCGACTAAAATTGAGACCGAGTGTAGGAGAGAATTGAAGACACTCATCTTTGCCCTGCAAACTCCCATCTAAACTTGTTTTCGACAGTCTGCGATCAAATTACCAATTTCTGCTATTTTGTTGCACTCAAATTGCCATGTTGATAAAACTTAGTGTAAATAAAGTAAAGAAGGAAAGGAGTGAATTTAATCATATGGAAATCCATTTATTTACTCTTCAGATTTCTACATTTGTTTCTTTAAGTATAAATTGTTCGATCGAAACAACAAACATGAAACGTGCTTTTCTTTCAACTGCAATCTGACGACTTAATAATGAGCAAGGAGAATTATAATTTCTCAAAATGAATTACACAAGAGAAAATAAATTCTGAATTTAAAGTGATCACTGTTGGGCAACATTTTTTTGGTCACTACAGAAAGAAATTTTAATATTAACGTCTACGGAAGCCGGCCAAATTTTAATAAAGTGCACGATCACTAAATTCAGTAAGTTATTACACAAAGATGTCACTATTGCAAGTTTTACTGTGCAAGATGAACAATAAGCCAACAACATACCCAGCAGAAGGGTAAAGAATAAACAAGTTGTGTTATAACTTTAAGATCTACAAAAAAAGTGTAAATTTACTACAAATAGCCAAATTGTGCATTACCATTCCTTTACTGCTGCTGTGTTAAACACTATTAGACATTCGGAAGATGTCAAATGACCTCCATTACAAGAGCAGAATGTAATGGATCTAATTGGAAATCAGGTTCTAACTCCATTACTATTTAAATCTAGTTAGGAAGCTACTTCCTGTCTGGTTAAAGCTCAATTGATTGTATAAATCTATTGCACACATGGCATGCCAGTGCTCAAGGGACATTCGAAGCACATCCGGTTGAACTTGGGCAATGAAATTGCACTTCAATTTACGTCAACAGACATGGCCAATACAATAAATCAGTCAATTGGAATATTGGAAATATATTATTGAGGTAAAAAAAAAGTAATTTTCCACTACAAACTAGAAGGCAGCCATTTGGATACAATTTTAAATTTTAAATTCTGATTTCTGGACAACCAAATAACCAAAAAGTTCATTTTCATATCCGATATCAAATTCCAGATAAAAAAAACCAACAAAACATAATAAACCTTTTAACTAGAAACAAACTAAGCCAAACTTCACTGCATGGCATTCAAAAACATCAACTTCAACGATAAAAATTAAAAATTTGAAATTTTCACAAATTTTGCAATTTAATTTTGTAATTTATAGTCAATTCTCCATTATTTATAACAAAACTTATAAAATTTTAGAAATATTTGCAGCTTTTCAAATGAATCTCACCTCAACTCTTCAATCCTCCACTCCCACTCCAAAAACCCTTCACTGACCCATTTCCTCTATAAAATAAAAAAAAAAAAAAAACATTAATTAACCACCAAACTCTCAAATTTCAATCCAATACCTCATTAATCACTTCATTTCCAACCCACACACAAACTCCCATAATTACCAGTTCAACTTCATTCTCACAGTTCCCAACAAATAAAACAGGATTTACACCCGACACTTAAAAGCTTTCAAAATGTCCTCTTTTTAATTCAAACTAATCCCATAAACCCATTACTTACATTTTCCTATTTTTTCCCCTCTCATTCATTGTAATACATACATTTTTATAACATACTCGTTTACATGTTAAATCGTGCGTGCTTTCGGTTCAAAACACTCCCCTATCTCTTTCTTGCTCGCAACACACAAAAAAGAAAAAAATTGAAATAAAATAAATGTACACGCAGCCATAACAGAAATTCAAGCATATTGCATGTAAATAAGACGAGTCTGTTTGTAGAAAAAGAGCACTTTTATGGCCTCGAGTCTAAACAGCTCGGTGTTTACTCGAAAGGATTCCTATTTACAAAAACAAGTCCAAAACACACAATCTTCAAGTTCGACCTTTAATTCCTTTAACAATCCATTAATTGTGCTTCGTTATATTCAAAATTTTGATTTTTTTTTTTTTATTGAATTTTTAAAAACTTTTTTTTTTAGTTTATGGAAATGTAAAAAATTAAAAATGTGTTTACATTAATCATATGGGGTGGAATCCGTTTTTTTTTTTTTTTTTTTTTTTGGTGTACATATTTCCCCTTCTTTCGCTTCTCTGAACTCGAGGAGTCATTCATCAATCGCGGGTCTCGATGACAGCCGAGTTTGAACGTTTCTTATACAGATCGGGTTGTTGGGGGTGGGGTGAGATTTGGGTTCGTGGAGGTAAATATTTTTAAAAAATTGGTTGAAATTGAAAAAATTAATGTAAATAATTTTTTTTTAAATTTTCTTTTGGGGGAGGAAAGGGATTGAAAAAATGTGGAATTGTAGGGTTAAAAAAGTGAATATATTTATGTCAAGTATGCATCAAATATATATCATACAATAAAGATTCAAATTCTGACACATGTCAAATATATATCTTGTTACGTAAAGTTCCATTTTAATGATACACAATAACATAAATATTTTGTACCCAGTACGGTATTCAAACTAGAAAATATTTTATATATCTCTTATGGAAATAAAATATAAACATCACGAGTAATACATGGCAAGTCACGTTAGACACCATACATACATACGGCAGTATGTAATCATAATAGGCTACATTGAATCCGTACATGTCAATGTACAACTGCAACTGCTTGTGATTGGTTTTCTACCATTTCCCCCGTTCGAGTAGGGTTTCAAGGCGACACCATAAATAACCGACACCAGATATTTGATTCCTCCTTTATTAGCTGTCCCAAACCCTCTCCTGCCTTATATCTGCACTCCAGTGTTTGTCTGACTCTTGCTGACACCCAGTTTCTTTCAACCCACGAATGTCTACCTTCAGAGCTGGTTTAGTCTCATTAATTAATACCTGTATTCGAAGCTGGAAAGATGAAAATAATTCCGAAACTACAATATACAGTAACTCAGTTGTATCAGTTTAAATCCATTTTACAGTATTACAATACCTCAATTTCATGTTACTATTAAGCATACTACAACACTTCAATCACATGTGAACCAAGTTTAAGCTATGAAGACTTTTATATAGTAGTTAGTTACCCTGAAGAGGAGCTTGAAGCAGTGCCAGAGCAGAGAAATATAACATTTCCAAAAGACACCTTATATAAAAATCTTTTCACACAACTTTTTAAAAAAAAATTAACTAATTGAAACTGATATAATTTTTTTTAATTTCTTCACGTCAACTCCTTTATTACCATAGGAAATAGTGACAAATTACAAGAAGCATTAGCAACATCTTTTTAATGGAGTGAAGACAGAGTGAACACAGTAACTTACACATCATTGAACACGTTGAAAAATTATGAAAAGTCACTTTCCTTTGTGATGCTTGCAAATTCCAATTTTTTTCCATTCTTTAGTGTTGCCATCATCCGTCAAAAAGAATCCATTAGCAATGGCATTATATAGAAAAGCGAAAAGTGATAAAAGATGGTTTCTAAATGCAATTCCACTTTTCTATTTTCCTTCAAGAATTTTTCAAATTTCCATAAAAAAATCACATGACTCATCAAATACCCCCAAAACCCAACACAAAAACAAACTTTTATTACTCCCAACCTTTCCCCACCCATATAATTAATTCTCAAATCACGTGACACAAATTAATTTCAAAATTAAAGCGTTATTCAATCTTCCTTTTGTAAATTTCCATTCATTTCTCTTCCATTCAACTACCCATTTCTTAGAGGCAAATAGAAAAAAAAAATCTCCAATGCTTTGTTACAATCATCATCATCATCAACATGAAGGAGTATATTTGTCACTATAAATTCAAGTCGAGTCTTTTCAACTCGTGCTGGCAATGTTGGCCTTCCTCTGTGCCCCACCCAACATCAACTTGCAATGTTGGCTCAAAAAGAATACAATATTTCATAACCTCCACCTTTCATTTTCTTAATGTGCTCTTTCTTTACAGACTCCATATTTTCTCCACCACCCACCCACAATTTTCTTTCACAACAAGTCATAGCTAATAAAGAATGAAATGCAAGCCACAATCAAGCTGCAAAGTCAATAATCTCACTCCATCTTGAATATTAAAGCTGTTGAATTTTTAATAATTTCTCTAAAAATTCAATTAGTCTACTCCTGCAGTGATAAAAATTGTAATTAAAGTGTAAGAAAGGTTTTAAAGGTGGTGTGGTGTATCATGTATTAACTCTTTTATTCCAAGAATGTAAAATCAATAATAATTTTTCAAATTTTTTAAATATAAAATGCTGTAAAGAAGCAGCAAGAAATGTTTAATACAAACATCCAACAGTGTTCCAAAACTTCATTTAGAAACTTGAAAAATATGTTGTAAGTTATGAAACTCAAAATAGCAAATGATAATGACTCCTTACCTTCATTTATCTTACTCAAGTTTTCACAGCAGTTCTGTTTCTAGTATTATTATAACAATCCAGTGGTGGTTTCACTGTTACTTAAATCAACCAATAGTGGAGTGAACATTTCTGCCACTGTTGGATTATTACAGGAAACATACTATTTCCTGGAAATCAAATGCTGTGAAGCCCAACCAAGGTTAATCATCAAGTATTTAAGGGGCTGTAATCTAGGCATAGAACAGGCCTAATGAAAGTTAGGGTTAATCTTATTCCCTTAGAGATATTATACCTTAGAAAATTGCCTCCTTAAATACTTTCTACCTTAGGATTGTAAGGTAAGGGAAGCCTTGTCTCTTACGTTAAGACACAAAAGACAAACAATAAATAAAAAAATAAAATCAGAAAAAAAAAAAATTTTAATTTTCTCAAAAAATAATATTTTGCATCCCCAAAAATAAATTTCTGGGGGACAGTACAAGGAAAACCTCCTTCAACACAGGTTTAACTTATTACCTTTGTGACAACAACCTAATCAATAAACTAAATATTCCACAACCAAACACCAACAATTTAATCACAACTTTATTGACGCCATCACCCTTAAACCCTTCATACCTTCACAACTCATCTCAACAACTATCACCTCATTTTTTCCACCAATATCGACAACAACAACAATTTCCACCGTCTATTTTCATCACGGCAATCTCCCACTAATTAAATACCATCTTGAAAAAATAAAACAATCACATAAACAGCATAACACATTAGCGCAATAAAACGACAAAAACACGAGCCGGACCTCACACGACCGAGTAAATCAATAGCAAATGTCGATTAAGTGAGTAAATAACAAGCACACAACCTTAATCCTTTAAACCCAAACAAATAATTAAACGAGAATTGATCAAAACCAAACTAGATGCAACAAAAGTCTTTTATTTCTGCAACTGATGCTGATGGGAGCAAAGAGAAAATAAGAAATGTAATCGAAATGCATTCCTCGCCTCTTCTTCACACTGTACAGACGCCTGAGTTCGTAATTGAATTACTCTGCGCCAACATACAAGAGGAAAGCGACATTCTCAGCAAGATGAGAACCGCCATTCGCAACCTACAAACACTTACACGTATGCCCTTTGTATAGTATTTTTCAAAGCCGAATACCATTTTAACGCGCGTGTCATCAAACTAAACCTTATCCGCGCGTTTCGCTCGGTATTAAGACATCACAATTTATTTTTTAATTAAATTTTTTCCTTTTTCTTTTATTCCCGACAAATAAAACAAACGAAATGAAAATTCACTCGTTTTGTGCTCGAGGGGGCAATTTTGGGAGCTTTAAAATGATACTTCCGGTTTGGGTAGGGTCTTGAAAACTTCTGGTATTTGAGTTTGTGAGTTGGACTGTGAGTTGGTGTAGTTACAGACTTCTATCGAAACCGGAAGTGCTAGTTTTAAGGATCTGAAATTTTGGTTTGGTGGTTACTTGTTTGGAGGAGCTAATTCAGTACTTCCGGTTTGGTTAGGGTCCTTAAAATTTCAGGACTTAAAGTATGTGAGTAGATGCGTGAATTTTATTAGTTTTACAGTTCTATGAAAACCGGAAGTGGCATTGTAAAAGGTTTGAAAAGCCGTGTTATCGTTTGTGTAGCTGTTTGGATGAGCTGAAATAGCACTTCCGGTTTGATTTGAATCCTGAAAGTTTGAGAATTTCAACAATATAAGTTTTCACTTGTATCCTTATAATTTCAAACCCATAACCAAACCGGAAGTACTATTTTAGCCAACTCCAAACAATGAAATGTGTAAAACCAGACTTAAAATCTCATTAAAATCAGCACTTCCGGTTTGTTTAAAACCCAAAACCATTCAAAATTACGTCCACACGAATAAAAACAACACATCTTAAGAATCTCAAATTCTCAGCTAAACCGGAAGTGCAATTGTATCCCGCTCCAAAACGCCAACAAATCCATAGTAGACGTCATATTTCATTATTTTATTACAAAACGTTACAATTTCCTTTCTTTTTAAACCGAAAAACACATTATTCGCGTTTCTTATCGTCGGTATTTATAAAATATCTCTTCGGTTGACGTTTAATGGCCAACTTTTGTTTCTTATCACGCTCGACTTCCGAACGATGGCACAATTTCATATTCGAATTTGAAATCGACTATAATGGTTTACCACAAAACTTGGCTGAATTTACAACATCTAAACATCGCTTTTCCCCTGTTTGCAACTTTATATTTATCTTTTCTCATGTCAAGTAAATGTTATTTACCTTCTGACATGACGCGTATGTCTTTTATTGCTGAATGCGAAGTTGTACTGACGACTCAATGCACAAGATTCTATTACATTAAAAGAATGGGATTCGCATTGAAAACAAACATTTTTATTTTTATGTTTGTATTTCCTCTGTGGATGACCTCGTTCCATGTCTTTGCATGCAAGTTTGGATAGTAATCACTTCTTTTTTTTAAATTTTTTAAATTTCAATTTTTTTTAAAAAAGTTCTATCTAAAACAATATTTTAAAACTAAATTTAGCATAAAAAACAACATTTATAACTTAAAATTATGCATTAAAGACACAAATTTAGCTTCGCAATCTCAATACTTAGATTTTTTTTAAAAAAATCAAAACTTTCATTTTTTTTTAAAAAACCCAAATTTTCCTCTTTTTTTAAAAAAAAAAACAAACCCAAGTCTTCATATTTCTTCTTTTTTCATAAATTTCCCATCAAACAACCAAAAAATCAAATTCCCCATCACAACACCAACTTTTAAAAAACCAATTACATTCAAACACAACAAAAACACATTACAAAATTAACAATCAATAAAATCCACCCAATTCCCAAAAAACAACCATATAACAACATTTTTTTTTTTTAAATCCAAAAACATCCACTCACTCAAAAAAAAAAAAAAAAAAAAAAAAAAAAAAAAAAAAAAAAAAAAAAAAAAAACTCGTCCCATTTACCAACAGTAAACACATCACACTTTATCTCCCAACTAAAAATAGTGTCCACTCAACTCCATTTTAATGCGTTCATCAACTCCATCTTCCTTAATGACATAAAAAAAAAAAAAAAAAAAAAAAACCCTATCTCAACTTCCCCAAAAACATCTTCTGGAAATTTATATTGGCATTTCCATCAAAAAAAATTTTTTTTCAAAAAAGAATAAAAATTGTATCTGGTGTAATGCAGGGAAGCGTTCCCTAATGACGAAAAGAAAGGGTTTTGCAGGGGAGGGGGTTAATATTCATCGGCATTTCAATCGGAATGTTGGGAATGCCTTTTCAATGTGCCAGCATTTCACTCGTAATGACAGAATCTTTTGTGAAATTAATTTAAATAGGAAAATACAATTTCGTACTTCGTTCCGAGTTTGCTCACTTTTTCCATTTATTCGCTCAAGTGTCATTTCTCCTTAGCTCGTCATTCAAAGTAGGTGCACGTCTGCCGTCGAATTAATCGAGTAAAAAAAATTGTTTTATAAACCCGATGAGACGGCGTCGATTAAGATAAACAACAATCAAATTTGAATTAAAAAGGAACGTTGAGGGGAATTTGATTTTTAAATTGAAATGTAATGCAGGGAAGTGAATGTTGTTTTTGTGAGGGTTTTATCAAGGGGTTTCGAGATTTTGTAGTTTGGTTTTGAGTTTTGTTTGAATTCTGTGGATTTTTATTGAGGTTACGAAATGTGTTTTAATTTTTGTGTTTTTGGTTAATTTGTTGTCTGTTTTCTGTTGTTTTTAAATTTGTGAAATTTGTGTTTCGAATTTTTTTTGGTAATTTTGAACTTTTGTATTTTTTTATAATTCGAAATTTAGTGAAAATTTTCGACTAAAACTCGAAATTTTTTGTTTATTTTCGACTAAAACTCTCAAATTCAAAATTTTGATTTTTTTTCCCAAATTCGAAATCTATTTCACTCCTCCAATCCAAAAAAAAAAAACAAAAATAAAAACTTCACAACTTTTAAAAAACAAAAAAAAGTAGAAAAAAAAAATTATGAGTTACAAAATGGCAATCAATACACATGTCTCTTCATGTTAGCAATATATTATTCATGCAGTAATGTTTTCAAATACCTACATGGCAAATGTAAATCCATTAGACAAGAGAGCAGCTGTTGCCAGCAATGGAAGCAGGTGCAAATCCACCTTCAGCCACCTTTCATTCAACATGGCCTCGATATCCAAACATCACTTTCACACCAAAGGAATTTCAAAGGACAAACTAACAAGCATTGTTTCTGCATTACGGTCGACAAACAGTCGAGGCTTTGTTTGTATTTACTTGTTTAGATATTTATTTTGCTTAAAAATTCCATTTCGTAATTGAATTTTCAATTTAAGTATTGATTTCTATCAAATGTGTTGGTGTCTTAATTTCAAATTCACGTCGTGTTCTAATTATTTTCGGTTTTAAGGATGAGGTTGAGAGTGTTTTGCAAGAAATTTTGTGAAATTTTAAGTTTTTGTTAAAAATGCAAATATTTCGTTCGTTTAATAATAAAAAAATTTGAAAAATGTCGTTTCGTAAAATTGCGAAAATTTAAAAATTGATGTTTACAAATATCGGAAAAATTTCTTACGGTAAATAAAAAAATTCAAAAATTGTTTTGTAGTATGAAAATCTAAAAAATTTCGTATTTTTGTAAAGTGTGTGATATCTCTTTACGAAAATTTGTTTCGTAAAAACACGAAAAGCTGAAAAATTTCGTTTTTAGAATCGAAATTCTACAAAATCTCGTTTTCGTAAATTAGAAAAATTACAGTAGTTTCGTAAATCACAAATTTTTAAAAAATTGAAAAAACCTGAAAAATCTTTTTTCGAAACTTTAAAAAATCTCGTTTTCGTAAATTCGAAAAATTAGTTTCGTAAAATCACAAATTTTTTTAAAAAAATTACAAAAATCTGTAAAATTTCTTTTTTCGAAACTTAACAAAATCTCGTTTTCATAATTAAAAAAAATTAATTTCGTAAAATCACAACTTTTTAAAAAATTACAAAAATCTAAAAAAA
>JAQIXT010002609.1:0-10345 GCA_034700445.1 Stenotaenia linearis | reverse complement strand
AGTCAATCGTGGGAAATGAACGCCTCATTTAGAGGTAAAATTACATCACGTTTCACTTAAAACATAATTAATAAATTAATAAATTAATAAATTTCATGTTGGCATTATAGGTACCAGTGAGTTTTCTATTTTCTATTAAACCGAAATTTAATTTATACGAAGCTACGGGATATAATAATCATTTTATGTATGTCAATCAGAATCAACAAACTTT
Organism: Stenotaenia linearis; assembly: GCA_034700445.1. NCBI lineage: Eukaryota > Metazoa > Arthropoda > Chilopoda > Geophilomorpha > Geophilidae > Stenotaenia > Stenotaenia linearis. The sequence goes on along the minus strand of JAQIXT010002609.1, from coordinate 10,131 downwards.
GCCGAATGGATTGGTAATAAATGATGTTCAAAGAAATTTTTTTTCTTCTAATTTTATGTTTATTTCATGTTTATTTAGTATTTCTTTATACACAACATTTTTCATATAAATGCCATTACTATTAGGTATTGAACCCTGCTGTGACCCGTGGAAAATCCATGGAGAAAATCCAAGGAGAAAATCCAAGTAGAAAAATGCTAAAATTCAAAAAAAAAGTGTAAAGTGGAATGAAAGTGTGACAGCCTGTGAAAAATCCACTCCCATTGAATGCTGCATATTACCGCATTTCGACAGTCGAATGCGGCATTCTATTTCGCCGATTACCGTGCTACTTGTGTCGACTGTGATCTATATTTCATTCCGCTTTTCAATGATTGAACGCGGCATGCAATTCTGAAGATCACCATTCAAGATCAGTAAATTCTTGTTAATTCTTTTTAATTGATTAAAGTTTGCAGATGGTAGATATTTATTTTTGCAGAAACTTTATTTTTATTATTTTGAACCGCCACAATTAAAATTACATTTTAATACACAGCAGTCTTTGGTTAAAGTAAGCCAGTTTTAGTACTTTTTCCTAAAAAAAAAATTTAAAAAAAATGTGTGTGGCCTAGATCTAATCTAGAAAATAAAATCCTCTCTGCTTTTAAGCATTTTAAATTAATTTCTATAATGGTTTCTTTGGAAGTCTATCACTGTTCATTCAAATGTGCTGCCTTTTGCCACACAAACAAGCTACTGCGCATGCGCGTAGCCTCGAACCCAGCAACTGGTGAAATTTATTTGGTAAAATAAAAAAATACTGTTTTGGCAAAATCTCTAAGATCAATTTTAAATTTCACGCCAAAATTTCATGCAAATAACTCAACCAATGGAAAGTTATCCATGACAATGATCAACTTCCTCCTTCACAGGAAATTACATACCATTCCTTCCAAGCTTAAGTTCACGCGTTCACTATCAAAACTCACCACGACTAAAAACATAAACACTTGCTTTATAAAACAAACACACGACTAAAATCGTAAGTAATTATTCAGATGTAAATATAAACAAAATCAATTCAAATTATTTGCCACATCCTTTAGATCTAATTTTAATCAGCGACGCAGAAGCGCCAGTTTCCGCTTTGCTTATTGCGTATTTTCAAAATACGCAATAACTGTTCCAAGGTTGGGAACGAAGTAAGTGGATCAACTCCCCTAGCCTACATACTTAATTTCCAATTATTAGCAAGGAAATTCAAGGTAAAAAGTGGACAGATGTCGAGAAAAATTGTGACTGTTGAGGAAAAAGACACAGGTCACGCCTTCATTGGATGATAATTTGATTACCAAACACCGCGAGCAACGTCAGCTGCAGCGCCATTGCCCACTTCTAAGTAACTGAGTGCAGGTACGCTTGATTATATTGAAAATAAAATAAATTTAATCGTTGCTGAATTATGTCAATTTCAAACGACCTCGCCGACTTTGCTTGTGGCCTTGCCTCTTGAGTTTGAGCTTGGACTAAAAGTCTAAAACTAGGTCAAGGTCGAACAGCTAACTCGTGGCGAGATTGCACTACGGTGGAAAAAACGTAGAGCAACTAATTTTTTTGCATATTAGGTTTACGCATTGATAAGATCATGGGTTTGCAATACAAAAGTTATTGTAAACATTGTTACAAAGCGCTACAAGCTAACCGCAATTCACGCCCAATCCAATCCCAACCATGTTTGTAGGTTTTGGCTAAAAGGTGGAATTGGCATTGAAATTAAAAAATGTTTTTTAAACGTCATTTTTATGAACGTTCATAGAATAAGCATTGCGTTTTTAAATTCAATATATATATATTTTTTAAATGGTTTTCTTGCGGAAAAGTTGCGCTTGATAACGTGTAAGATTATTTTTGTTATCTTTCTACAGTTGAATTAAGTGTTTAGCAGGTGATAACTGATCAAATAACAAATAGGAAGTTTGAGAAATTATTTTTAATAATTTAATATAAAATGTAGTGGAGTTTGCTTCCTGCTCGTGTAATGTAATGTTTAATATAGAAGTAAATAAACTAACCAGGTTAATTTATCTACTTCTGTTAATATGAGTTCTAATAGCAATCAAATGTGCCATGCTTTGAAATGGGTGTTTTATTCATATATTCATTCAAAATATTTAATTCATCTTTCACTTGTCACAATAAAGTGCATTTTAATCGGGGGGGGGGGGGGGGGAGCATAAAACGGTTATAAAAATGTTAGTTTCAGTAAAGAAATGATGATAAGTGATGCAGTGTTGCATGGAAGAATGCAAAATTTGTGATGTAGTTGATATGCGATGGGTGGGTACAAATTTAACTAAGCCAGACATAAGCTTCGCGCTAAGTAATCTATTGCGATACAATCGCGAACCGAGATACAATCGAGTGGTCAAATATTTAAGAAAAACCGAAAAATATGGAATTAAATACGACAGAAGAGAGGATAAGATAGAAACGTTTACGAACGCATCATTTGATAGAACGAAAGGTTCTAAAGGATACACTGGATATATCGTGAGACGAGGAAACGACATGATCCATTGGAAGTCGAAAAAACAAGGATCGGTGGCAAGCTCTTCGAGTGAGAGCCAATTAGAAGCGATGACTGAAGGCGTGAAAGAGACAGTTTAGTGGGACAACATAATATCTGGCGTGGAAGGTGAAAATGATGAAAGTAACTTACCAGAAGTCTTATGTGACAGCTTGAATGTCATGGCAATTGGCAATGATGGGTCCTGGTTTGCAGAAGCAAAGAAGCAAGTACTTCACCAGACGCGTGAATTTAGTCAAGGAAATATTGAGCGAAAATAAGTTGAAAATCACACACGTCCCAAATCAGGAGATGTTGGCAGATTTCCTGACTAAACCATACAACAGAAACCAGATGGCAGAAGTTTTGAACAATTTATTTTTTGAGTTGGTGTGACAATTTAAATGATATAATTCTAAGGGGGGATTTGTTGGGTTTTTGAGTGTATATTATATCATTTATTATTATGAGTGTTGACCTATATATTTGAAATGTGGGTGTGTGATGGGATGCGGGTTCGTTGTTGTGTAATGTAATGGATGCTGAGAAGTCGCAACAAGTCTGTTGCGTGGAATAAAACTTCATATTATACGTTTGGATATAATTTGTTGTGTGGACTGTGATTTTATTCCAAACAAGGCAGTGCTGATTGTTGGAGAAAAGTAATTTAGTTAATTTGATGTCAACTAGGGCATGCAATCCCGGGATCCCAGGACCCGGGATTTTAGCACTTTTTTGGATCCCGAAATCCCGGGATTTTGTTTGGCTGATCCCGGAATCCCAAAAATTTTAGATTTTTGCAAATTTTGAGAAGGAAAAGAGTAATATTTCCTTCTCTAAAAAAATAAAACAAAAACAGTTTTACAACAAATAATCATAAGATGAAACTGTACACTCTTAAAAATAATTTTATTGATTTACACCTATAAAGGTGTTCAGTTGAGGCCTGGCTGGCACCTTTTTAGTTGTTTGTATACACTTAATACAAAAATTCAATACTAATTTTTATATCTTTTATTACACCCGAATTATAAGAGTAGTAATTTTACATCATAGTGTTCTGCTCTTATAAAAGGATTAATTGACAACACTTCAAAAAAATTATATGTATAGAACCTTCAAATACCTTTTTCTAAGAGTGAACATTGTTTTATAACCTTTGCATATGACACCATTTATATTAAAAGTTAGATAAACTACTTTTAATATAAAGTATATCCTTTACAAATGTAAAAGTTAATAGATGTAATGAACTTTCATGTTGACTTTACATAAAAATAACATTTATAAAGCTAATACCTTTTTGCAGTATTATTTGTAGAGTTGATAATAAATCAGCTGTGTGATGCTTGCATAAAACTGGTTCATTTTAGTTACATTCATGTTGTAAAACAATCAAATGGCTTAAATAATCTTAAAACTATATATTAATTAGCAATCAGAAATGTGAAATAAATTTGCAGGCGAATTAAAAAAATTTATTTTCAAATCCCGGGATTTCGTCACTTTGAATCCCGAATCCCGGGATTTGAAAACATAAAACAGATTCTTTTCGAAAGGATTTCTTTCGAAAGGGATTTGTTTCGAAAATTTACAAATTTGTGATTTGTTTCGAAAAAAAACGTGACTTTTTTTGAAAAAATCATAATTTTTTTCGAAATGACTTATTGGAGTTTTTTAGGTTAGGTGGGTGGTCCAAGGGGGCGGGAGCCCCCCTTGTTAGGCTAGGAAGCTGGGACGGCGAAAAAATCTTTTCGAAAATAATCATTTTCGAAAGAAATCCTTTCGAAAAAAATTCTGTCAAAAGAAATTCTGTTGAAAGAAATTTTTTCGAAAATAATCCTACGCCTCTTTGAAAAAACCATCCGGAATTGCATGCCCTAATGTCAACTTAATATGTATATGAATATTATTATTGTGTTAGATTAATTTTTTATAGTTAGAGTATATAATTAAGTTAATATAATAATGCAATTAAACATTTTCAGGCATCTATTTTTAATTATGCCAGGAAATGGGGATGCCGGTAGTGGAACCACAAAAATAAATCCTAGGGCGAAACGAGTTTATATTAAAGTAAAATCTACTATAAACAAACAGTCATATACCAATTGGGATTTCTCATCTGGATTACCAAGTATTTTCCACATTATTCAAAAATACATTTAATAACTTGATTGAATTAATGATTGTTTGTTATAGTACCGGCACCAGTGTTCCCTTACCAACTTGCCCAAGAAAGTGAACCAAGCAATTCGGCTACAAGTTCAATTGCAAGTTTTGCTGAAAGTTCTGTCGCTAGTTCCACTGTTAATTCCATTATAAAGCTAAAACGTGAACTTCGGGAGTTAATTCGAAATTACACTTTGCCAGAGGCTGTATGGAAAACTGAAAAACTTGCTTTATCACTCGAGGAACAATATGTTAAACCTTCGCTTCAGGACGAATCTGGCCAGTTGACAGAAATAGAAGCAATTATTAATCAAGTTGACCCTGAAAAATTATCTACAATATTGATCAAAGGTCAACCTGGTTACGGCAAGACAACAATGGCTATTAAACTTGCCTTAGATTGGGCAGATGAGATAGACTATATGCTGAAGTTTGAACTGGTTTTCTTATTGCCACTCAGACAACTATGTGGTCTAACAACCATAAAAAACACAATAGCTTACATTGGAAAGCGATTAGGATTTAACAGAGAAGAAATTAAGAAAATCATAAGCGAAAATAAACAAAGTACACTTTTTATATTCGATGGATTGGATGAACTGCCGGTAGAGAGTCAACACCACATACACGAGATATTGGACAAGCGTCGGTACAACAAAGTGACTGTGATTGTATTTAGTAGGTCCAATCCGGTAATTACTAATGAACATACTGAAGTATCTCAAGTGATATCTTTTGATAAGAAATTGACTTTATTAGGAATTAAGAATTGTGAGACCAAAATACAATTTTTAAACACGATTATGCCAGCCGCAAGAGTCAATGATATAAAGCCGTTGTTGCAACTGGATTTATTTGATTCGCCTTTGTTTTTAATGTTTTTACAAATCATAATGCATGTTGACCAGAATATTGCTCAATTCACGAACAAAACAGAATTTTTTAAGCAAATATTTCATTGTATCATCAAACGTAGTTGTCAAATCCAAGGCTATGCGTGTGATAAGCTTATGTGTTTTGATCTTTTCCATCCTAATTTATTATCTGATCATCATAATTTATTATCTGATCAGATAAAGGACAATGTCCATCAATTTGGCAAGTTGTGCCTTACAAAAATTATTAACTCAGATCTTCAATTTGAAAGTGATCATAATTTGATAAAAGACATATTTAACATTGGACTTCTTAGTAAGCACACACTACCAAGTAAATTCGATTTGAAAAATCATTACGAAGCATCCCACTTGTCCATTATGGAATTTGCTGCAGCTTTCACTTTGTGGATGGAATTTATAAAAACGCATTTTGAATCTATCACTAAGGAACAATTCCGTGCTATCGCTTGCCATTTTTTTAATAGTAATGGAACATGTCTAGTATTACCATTCCTCGCAAGTTTAATGGACAATAATTTGGATGTATTGTTATCGCAAATCCATGAGTGGTTTCCATTGCAATCCTTAATTTACACAGTCACATTGTTAACTGATTGTTCATTTATGAATATTCAAAACAGCAAATATCTGAAAATGCTAATTCTCCCTGATTTAAATTTAAGTCATAAAAAGTTTGATGACAATGATACTTGCAAGGAAATTCTTGCAAATGTAATTGCCAGTGGTCAAATTAAAAACATTTGTATTGATTTGCATACATCATTAGAAATACTTCCTTCAGATGCAGTTAAAAATTCCTCATTATTATTGAGGTTAAATGACTGTTTAATAATTCTTATCTCAACTGTGCCTTGTATAAGTGAAGAAATTGTTTCATTCTCCAACCTTCCATCCTCTGAACAACTAAAAAAGAGTTTAGATTACATAATATCAGTCGATGCGAAATGTTTCTTGCGCTTGATCAAAGAAAGCGACTTAGCAATTGAATTTGTTAAAATGATTGCAGAGACTGAATCGTACAATCAAATTAAATATCAATATTTAGAAGTCTGTGTTATTAGTAAATTAGATGAAAATGTAATTAAAAAACTCATTAATAATAATCAAGTCCAGTTTCTCAGCATGAGTGGTAACAGAAGTGAATTTTCTTCTGGTGATAACGTTAATTTGAATCTGAATAACTTCAACTTTTCTAATGCTATTTATTTGACTTCAATAAAATTGTCATACGTAACGGTGAATTTATATAATCTCACTTGTGGTGGAACAAAGAAATACAATCACATAATTTTAAACGGGTGTGTTGTGACCTGTACGCGTTTATTAAAAATGAAAAATTGTTGTGACTACTTGAAAATTCGTTACTCGAAAGGCATAAAAGCAATTGCTGAACTAGAACCAACTAAATTAGCCATCTGTGATTATGATGTTATTAAATTGAAAAAAAAATGTTCAGAGTGGACTGGTTTTGACACTGTTAAACATTTAACATTAACAGTAACTGGAACAGAATTTTCAATCCCATTTCCTTTTTCGAAAAATTTAGAAACATTACACATTCGACTAAAACAGGACTGCACTGATGAAATGATTGTGGAATGTATCCAAAAATCATTAAAAATTACAAAATTAATCATTAAAAATTGTAATTTTTATTTTCTAGAACAATTAAAATGTAAAGACACTCCTTTAAAATCCATCGATTTGATATTTTCTTCGGAGGGGTTGGATTCAACTAAAATAATAGATGCTTCAATGAAAGGACTTGAACATCTACATTGGGACAAAGTAAAATTAATCTTTAATAAACTGGATTATGCTAATGAAATTGTACAGAAATACTTAACTAAATTTTCAGTAAGTTATTGCTGTTATGGATCAGATGTTGACGATCCTGAAGTTTATAAAATTAAGTGTAAATATAATCTTGGTTTAGTGTCTTATTATGAAAGGTTGGTTAAATGGATTGTAATAACTGTAATTAGAAAATGAACATAATTATGTAAATCACTATGTAATAATCATTGATTAAAAATGTCACCTGTACTGCATACTAATTAACTAGTAGTATGAAGTTTGTTTGTTTGGAAAACGATTTGATTGCCTAAATCATTACATGTGATGGCTTTAGGCCATGAAAACGTTTTTTGTGGAAGTAGCTAAAGGTTGAACCAATACCATCTTGGTGTGGCTGCAATGCCACGTTTTATCACTAAGATAAGGGATCAAGAAGGGGAAAAAGAGGAAGATATAGTAGGAAGAAAGGAAAAGGAATAATACATTTATAACTACAAAATTTTCTTGTTACACACTCATTGAAAATGGTTTAAAAAGTCAGAATGGAGACATTATTTGTACCTCTAAAGGGTATAAGAATGTCTCCACATAGTGTATGTACTACCTGTAAGGCTTTTTATACCTGTTTTACTGAGAGTGTATTAGATTTTTTCAATTTTTGTGCCCAAAAATGAATTTCTGAACCTAAAAGCCTACAGATAGCAAAAAAATTTGTTATTTAAAATAGCTTTTTAAACACTGTACATGTGATTACATCGTCACGGATTATATTAACAAAGTGGTTAGCATTTTATTATTTTTTAATAAAACCAAAATAAATAAATAAAAATAAACTTAAAAAGGTAATAAGTAAAAAATAAGCGATTAATTAGATAAACTAGCAAGAAAGAAATTAAGAATAAGAGGGTTAATGTCACCTGAAATATATATATTATTAAAAAATTGCAAAATTCCCTTAAAATGGTCAAAATCTCAGCTATGAGTGGATTTCCACGAGCTGAGCTCGTTTGTCAAAAATCCAGAGTGGCAAAATAAACTGCAGAATCTAAAATGTGAACTGTCAATGCTAAATTTTACACTTTTCAGTAGTCCTCATTTTAATAAAGAATTATTATTAACAACATTAAAAAAATTAAATATTCTTAAGGGAAACATTTTTTGGAAATCACGTATTAAATCAGATGGTATTATTACAATTTTCGCACCTTAATCAACATTGGCTTTGTCAAAAGCGGCAAAATGACTAAATATTGGGAGAATGAAGTTAGCTTTAAAACTGGGTTGAAAAAAATCTCATTTAATTACATTGCAAAAATATTAAACTGAATTTAAAACTAATTTTTGTTGCAAGTAAATTTTATCATTATCAAAAATAAAAATATATTAGATGCATACGAGCAGAAATAGGTGTAAGCAGGCATTCAGTTACAACAACTTGTAAACTTTAGTAATAATTTGTAAAAATATGATGTTATAATATTTCATTTCTGTGACAATAGTAAAGGGTCTTTACTTAAATGATGATTGCTATAATTAAATATTTCAGATAAGACATTTTAACCATGCACACTGATGAGGATACAGACAGCGAAAGCACAACTGTAATTGCCAGTGCAAAAGAAGATGACAACAATTTACAAGCAGCTTTAAACATCACACGTAAGCATCTGAGTTGTACAGATCTAAAATTTAATGAGTTGTACAGATCTAAAATGGCACATTTTAAATTCACTGTCAAGCATTAACCAGAAAAAAAAAGTAGTACGTATAGATTCTCACACGAAAAGTTATAGAACTTACCCAAGAAGGCAGTCAGACCGACATTTGATGAAATTTCGTAAACATCAATCTACGAAGTCCTGAAATCCTATGAAATTCTATCAAACACTTTTATGAAATTCTATAAAATCTTATGAAATTCTATAAAATCCTATGAAATTCTATAAAATCCTATGAAATTCTATAAAATCCTATGAAATTCTATCAAACACTTTTATGAAATTCTATAAAATCCTATGAAATTCTATAAAATCCTATGAAATTCTATAGAATCCTATGAAATTCTATAAAATCCTATGAAATTCTATAAAATCCTATGAAATCCTATAAAATCCTATGAAATTCTATAGAATCATGTGAAATCCTCATGAAATCCTTTGAAATCCGTGAAATTGTCTTGAAATTTTTAAGAAAGGGACTCGGGAAATTTTCCTGAAATCCAATAAATATTCAAAACTTATTTCATGATTTGTCTCGTGATGTGTGCTTGTTTGTGGGTGTGTTGCTGCATTAACTTTCCGGATATCAATTTCTGGTTTCTTGTTTCTGGAGGTCCTTCCCATCTTCCAGTGAAATCTGGATGAAATCCTCAAAAATCCGAAAATTAATAGATGGATTTCAGAATTTGAAATCTGTTTACCAAATGTCGTCCCCTCACTCCCTCCGACTTTGCCTAAAGATGAGATAACTGAAATTATATTTCTTACGGGATTCTAGAAAAACTCTCTGTAGAATCATATAAGTCTTTGATATACGAAATGAAATCTGAAATGGTATTGGCTAAGGTTATAACAAATTCATTACGAAAACTTTGTTAAATTTTCGTTGTACTTTAATGCTTTTTACTTATCCTAAATTCTTGCATGTAGTTGACTTTCTAAAGCAATCACAGAGTCCTGCACACGATTTATTAATATCTACTATATGCTACAAAAA
>JAQIXT010002608.1:0-10355 GCA_034700445.1 Stenotaenia linearis | reverse complement strand
ACCCTTCAAAACATCTCTGACCTACTTGCACGCCCCTTCACTTTACAAACAATGTGAGTAAGCACTCACTCACCAACTTATCCATTACTTATCCTACTTACGTTTCTGTGAGAGCCTCGATCTGACAGATGGCGCCCCCGGACGGGATGCTGCGCAACCAAACACCATCTTAGAGCTCGACCAACTGAATCAAACACAGAAATGTGATTAAATTACCAAAAGAGTCACTTAAAACTTCAAATTTTTTTTTTTAAATATAGACAAACCTTTTTCGCTTTTTAGACGCGAATTTCCAACCGGTCGTGAGATGGTTTTCGTACGGTACTTTACGGTACTTTGTGAGTTATAATGGAAAACAGTTCGTATCTGATATTTATAATAAATTGTGCGATGATGCTGGTGTCGAGTTGATTTGGTTTCCAGATGGGAAGTTCTTGTTTCCATGGAAACAGAGGAGTAGGCTATTTTTCCAAGTACAGATGTCGCTTTGGTGTCGTCAATTGTCTTTGCACGTTGGTCAATAAACAGAGATCTGTGGAAAATTTGAATTCAATTAGTTTTTTGAAAATTTAGTTTAGTAGCAATAAATTAGGTTTTAGTTTTAAAATGATGGGAAATTTTGAGTGTAATGAACAAGTTTTGCATGTTTTGCAATGTTTACAGTTTTTTTCACTTTGTTTACTATAAGCAGGTTTTCAATCTTTTTGTACTTTTGTACACTTTGTTTAATTACACAGAAATTTATAATCATTTTCTGGATTCTTTGTCAGTCTTTGCAGATTTCTAAGAACTTTGCAAATTTTCTGCAAATTTCAGCACAAACTCATTTCATCATCAGATTTATACACATTTTTCCATTTTCTGACATTTTTGTAAATTTTTGCACAATTTTTAGAATTTCTTTTCATTTTACCACATTATCTCAATTTCCTACACTTTTCAAAAATTTCCTCACATTCCCCCCACTTTCCAACACCCCCCCCACCTCCCACAATATCAACCCACACTTTTCACTCTTCCCTCAAAACACAACAAATCCCAGATCTCTTAACCCAATTACATCACCAAAAAAAAAAAAAAAAAAAAAACTTATCCCCCACCCCCTCCCCTCACATCAAAATTAACACCCCACCACCCCGACCGCCAACATCACCCAATCCCATTCGTCCATGTAACAACAAAACTCACTTTCACTCTCACCAACTCGCCAATCAACCACCATCCGTTGCCTGGCAACCCCTAAACGTCACGTCACACCTCCCTCAATTATAAAAACCCCCACCTTCCCCCTGATTACCCACCAATCGCTCAATTTCGCTCAAATTCTAAACATTTTCCCTACACCGACCACCAAACTCCCACGAAAACCCCACGAACTTCGCTATAACGAGTTCCCACGCTCAGATCAAGCGCGAAAAGTGAATACCACGCGCATGCGCACTACTTTTCTCCTTTGATTGATGATTCGGACGCATATATCTCGAAAAACACGCGCAACTGACGTTTATGTTTATTTTTAACCCTTTTTTCGAATTTTAATTAAAATTCGTTATAACGAGGTCGGGAGATGAGTTATTTCCGCTATTGCGTTACACGCTCGGAGATCCGTTAATGGATGGGGTCGGCGGCGCTGATGTCGAACTGGGTTGTTGTAGCTCGTGTCAGACGATCGCTAGTCGACCCAACTCGCGGACCCACTTTCATCTTTCTGTGAGTTTTTTCAATTTTTTTGATTTTTAAAATTTCTTTTCGATTTTATGAGGGGAATTGAGTTGTTTTTGTTAATTTGAGTCACGTGACCCGTCCCGTTATGAGGAAAAGTGTGTTTTATAGGATGTTTGTGTTTTAAATGGATTTTCGTGTCGTAAATTAGTGATAATTAAACTTTTTCCTCGTATTTTAATTTCTTGTTTAATTTATTGGTTGGGATTTAATAATGGTTATGACACTGTTATTTATTGTTGAGGGTTAAATTGTTTTGAGTTTTTGGGTTACGGTTTAACGAAATTTAAAAATCAGACGTTATAACGAGTTTTTGGGATTTTTTAATTGGGATTTTGTGTATTTTCGTTATAATGAGGGTCGGCTTTAAGGGTGTTTATTGATTATTAATTAATATGGAATTTTGTCTAGTCAGTTTGTTATAGCGAGGGTGTTATGTAAGCCACCCATTTACATCCAAACCCCTTTACAACAACATGATTCAAAACCTCCGATTATAAATCCCCATAGACATCCATGTTAAAAAATTTCGTTATAACGAAAACTCATTACAACAAACTAATTTTCAGTTCGTTATACCGAGGTTTCTCCTAACAAACCTCTTTTTACTCATTTATCTCTCAAATCAAACAAAAACAAACAAAATTAACCCTTTGAATCCCCCCAAAAAACTTTCCTGTATCTATTTTTACCATCCCCAATTGGCGCATGCTCAATGAACCGCAAAATATTTCCCATCCATTTATACTTCCCTTCCCCACACCCCCATAGTCCAATATCTCTTTGTTGCACCCACTTCTGTCCATCAATGGATAAGGAATCATCACTTCTCTCCACTGCCAATTTGGTTCTCTGAATAACCACAAACTACTCCACTTAACCCTAAAATGGGGCGAGCTGTCAAGCGCCGCTTGGCGTCAAATTGTTGCCGCTGTGATTTAATGCCACCTTGTAATTGCATCATCATATCGTACCGGGATTTTTAATTAATTTTAATTCCGGCTTTCGGTTTAAAAAGTCTTAATTACCGAGGTCAGCGGTTGTGTTTTAATAAGATGTAAAGGCTTTTCTGTGTCTTCGAAAGTCTTGCGGGTCAATAAAACAATAAAAGCCTTTTCCCACTTATTTGTCCAGTGACATTTCCAACACAAGGGCGTTTTGGGGTCAGTTTGGAGGTGGAGAAATTGGCAGGGAAGTGGTTAAGGGTGAGTTTAAAGATGTGGGTTTGGTGGGGATTGTTTCCACCAGACGATATATTCAATAATCATCAACAGTGCGAAGCGCCCGTAGCGTTTTCCTAGTTATAAATCTAACTTATATTTAACATGGAATTTATAAGTTATAAGACATAAGTTTTGTTCTCCACAAACTCTATTAATTCAAACCACAATCTCTTCACTTTTTTCTCGTGAGCTGTACTGAATTTAATAAATACTATGATTGTTTCACGATAAACTCACTCATTCAGATTATGATCCTTGCATAAAACTGATTTGTTTGTATCATATTAACTACATTATTACTTTCAGCGGCATTGTAATTGCGTATCTTGTATGTTGCACGTGCACCGTCTTTCTTGATGATGCTATTAGCCATTTTGGTACTTATAAACTTCACCTTTTTATCATCAAACAAAGTTGCAAAATATTAAAATGGCTTAAATACCTCCAATTTGAGTAATCAAAGTGGCAGAAATGTGCATCTTAGAATTGATGAAATACAATAAATGAAGTGAGATAACCTTCTGATCACAACTGACATCAACAAAATTGACTTAAAGCAATGACAAAGCGAGGAATAATGCATGGGGACACAAGCTCCAAAAGGCATACACATACTTGTACTAGAACTATGGCTCATTAGATACAACAACAGATACTATACTGTAACAACCAGCTTAAGGCTATTGCACTGTTCCAACACAGTGCTGTGAAAAGACTATAATGGAATTCTGTGTTATCTCCAATCAAAATTATAATGGCCCCATATAGCACTCTTTTTGCCTAACATTAACCTTCAAGGGACCCATAATGGGGGGTGTTACTGCCCACCCATCAACATGGGTGTCTATGGGCAAAATGAGAATATTAATTGGGAATTTTAAATTTGTTCTTTACTGCAGGGATTTTGTTATAAGAGGGTTAGCTACTGCAAACTGCCTTTCATCTCTTTTGCCGCTTGACTTTCTTTCTTTTTGCTCCTGGTTTTTGTTCATTCAGTTCACCCTAATTGCAATTGGGACTTAGAACTGTGATGAAAATTGGATTTGAGTTTGTAATTGGATTTGCAAAAAGTTTTGATTTTAGTAACTTTGTGCCCAAAGAACAGAACAAAAGTCCTGGATTTAACATTTAAGACATTTCATCCACTTCAACCAAACCAGTTGAGCCACATCACAAAAACTATATATCTCTAATAACAACTTATATGACTTGACCTCCTACAACTTCATCCAGCATTAGCTAACACCCCAGTGATAACTACAGGAAAAAAAATTGTAATTTCATGCCAATGCTATTTCCTCCAGCAATTTTTCATCTTCAGTGTTGACCTTAAATTGATCTCAGAGCTAAATAAGTATGCAATTTCATTTAAAATTATGTAATCATTATGCAAACACATCTTTAGATAGTCTTTTTATTTACCCTCTACAATTTTTAATGCAGTTAGCACATTTTACATTTGTTCATTGAAAAGTGGGTGGTCCATTTCCTTGACATGTGATAAGCTCCAGCCATCTTGATTAGGCATCAATGGTCACATTATGTATCGGTGGAACTAATTACAATATACTGAGCAATTAAAACAATAATGGACAACTAGCAGAATCCAGATAAAATGATAAAGTTGACCTTTGTAAAGTGAAGATTTGAGTGCCAATTGATGTAACCGCTCATTGAGTACACAATGTTTCAATTTTGAGATTACTTCGATCCGAAAGGATTACACAAAAGATATTAATACTTTAGAGTATCAGAATTCTGACATGTTACGATATGTTTGTTATTAGGGAATTTGAGCTGTTAAAATGATTTGCTCCGTGATATATGAAATCAATATCACTCGTATACGCAGTACGTTTCGCTACACAAACTTTCTACTGGTTTTCTATTTCTCTTGTTGGTTTTTAGCCATGGCTTTCTTCTCTTCTGGTTCTTCGTTTGTTATCCCTGATTCCATTCGGAGGCTTTATCTTGTGTAGACATTTGGATTACGGAGTCGTATGTACAGCCACATCTTTAATGCAGGGAGAAAGATCAAAGAGCTGCAAAGAAGGAGAAGATGGATTTACTCTCCCGATACTAAGTTAATACTTTGTATACTGTTCCTAGATTTGTGTGTCATAACGAGTAACGTTTTGCCACACAAACACTATACTGTTTTTCTATTCCTCTTGTTGGTTTTTAGCCATGGCTTTCTTTTCCTCTTGTTGGTTTTTAGCCATGGCTTTCTTTTCCTCTTGTTGGTTTTTAGCCATGGCTTTCTTTTCCTCTTGTTGGTCTTTAGCCACAGCTTTCTTCTCTTCTGTCACTTGACTTTCTCTTCTATAGTTATCCCTTATTCCGTTCAAAGGCTATGACTTGTAATCTTGTAATGATATTAATGCACGAAGAAAACTAGAGAGCCACAAAGGGATAGAAGATGGATTTGCTCTCCCGATACTTGCATATCGTTTCTAATTTAGTGTATCGTAGTGAGCAACATCTTTCTACAAAAATTTCCTACTGCTTTTCTTTTCCTCTTGTTGGTTTTCAGCCATGTCTTTCTTCTTTTCTATCACTCGACTTTCTCTTTCTTTGGTTATCCCTGATTCCATTCAGAGGCTTTGACTTCGCATGTCTTTAAGCAGTAAGAAAACCGAAAAGCCTCAGAGGCGGAAGATTGATTCGCTCTGCCGATACTAATAGAGCCCATAGCATACCAAGAACTATTGGTGCCCTTTAGAAGAAGCCCTGTTGAAAAATGGATCTTTGCTTTTACTTCGAAGCAAAGTTGCAGCATACCGCCCAATGTTTTTATGGCCGTCATAAGGAAGAGCGTTCCAGGAATTGCTGGTTTTGTGGAGTAAAATATCACTCAGCAATGACAGTTATGTTTGATTGAAAGTGTAAATATGCACTTGCTATGGGAAATAGTTACTTTTTATTGGAGGCCCAAAGATCTTCTATTGACCAAGTCTGGAGTATTAAAAAGAAGCAAATAATCTTACTTTCAATCACAATTTCATCATCTGCTTGCACAATCTTTCCTGATTCCCAGAGCCAGTCTGCTGAGTAATGCTGTATTTTTCATTTAATGAATCAATAAGATGAAACTCCAGCTTTAATTCCCTTGAATTTAGCCAACTTCAAATCTTTCCTAATATTATTACCTCAATGCCCCAAATGTTAATCACAATTCAGCAACAATTATGCTTTAACTTGCAAAGGTTAACTGAACAACTTAATTTAATTGCCAACACACTATGTAATATCAATTACCATCAAAAGCATGTGTTGATGTTCTCCTAAAGAGCCAGGTTTGTAATTAATTCCTCCTAAAATCCTTGCAAAACACTTGTTCATTTGCAAACTTAAATTTTTAAACTTGGAGATTTAAAGGAATAGTATTGTAAGCCATTATTTAGATTGTTTACAAACAAAATATTATAAATAACTCAAAAGGAAATGTAGTAAACAACTTAGAGAAACAAATGAGATTTGCTATCACTAGATGTGCATTATAATTGTCTCTCAACTGAATGTACTCCATAAAAATTGTGGATTATTAGAGGTGGAATAAAGACTGGGGAATTAAACAAAGAAGAAAACATAACTAGTGTTTACAGTCAAGAGATAACTTGTTGGCTAATCAGAGTTGGCATTACATAATGCTCTTCTGCACTAATGAAAAACTGCAGTCAAAACATGCTGACATCAAAATATCAGTAAGCAGTAAAAGCAAAGATAAGCAAAATTTTAGTTGCATTCATAAAAAAATGTATATAAATATTTTTCTAAGTCAATGACAGAATTATTTTTATAAGAAAGTGCATACTGTAAGCAAAATCTCTATTTAACACAGCTTATGTTTCGTAATTAAAACAGCCAATGAAATTTGACAAAACAATGCTATAGTTCTGTCCAGTCTTTTTCACCATATGACCAGAGTCAAAATGGAGAATTTCTGACTTCAGGCCAATCACAAAACACCTTGTAAAGCAGAGTTAATCCTCCCACTCCTTCTTACAATCCGGTGAAGAATTCACCAGCAACACCACTCTTTAAGAATTGCATACATGAAATCATAAGCAAAACTTTTAGGTAAAAGTACAAAAGTAACCTGTTTTGCTTAGGAGTTTGCGTACAAATTATTTAATGAATTCAAAATTTTGTGCCTGCATTTTCCCACTCCAAAAATTGATCGTAAGTTGCATTTATGAATACCACTCCTGATTGTTCGCTGAACAATTCCTTTAAGCAAATGTTACACAATTTACATCCTTCATGGGTGTTCTAGCTCTACATCATTTTTAATTAAGAAGCCGAATATGTTAGAGTTAACAAATTGCTTATTTACTGAATTATAAAGCCACTTGATAGATAAAGTAATCTAATTCCATGCAACTAGCTACTTTAAAATATTATATTGCCTTAAACCCTTTAATCCCAGATAATTTCAGATATGTTACAAGAATAAAACTGGACTTTATTCACAGATAACACTGCATTTAACAGCTAAAATTCTCAGAAGTGAGTTGAATGTCATGACAATGTGACAATGTGAGATCCACAGTTTTGTGGTTGGTGATAAGACAGATGAATGAACTCTGGAGAAAGCAAAGAAGAAAAACTGAGTATGCAAAATTCAATTGCCAGCATGATGCAAGGGGTTACATAATACTCTTCAAAGTGCATTATAGATAAGAAAGGGTTTTAAAAAATCTATAATGGGTAGGATCCCTTGGGATTCATAGAGGCACATTTAAGAAGACATAAAGCTGAAATCAAATTTAGGCGATTTAAAAAGCTATTTTGAAGAAACATGGAGCGGGGGTATTATTAAAGGTGTATTATTGAGTTTGGGTCTTCGTAATAGGAGTGGGCGTTGTTTTTATATTGTTAATCTAAGTAAGTCGCAAAAGACGCATATCGTATGCGATATTGCGTTATCATCCCGATTGCGGCATCTTTTGCACGTTCTAGCGCACGCTCTTTCTTAAGAAAAGAAATCCATCTCTCTACCTCCACGTGGTTCCCCTGGTTACTTCACTGTGCATGATAGCTTCTGTGCAACCCCAATCACATTGATGGTGCTAGGGTCGCAGTTCTTCTTCTTGCTTCTTTCTTATCTTGTTATTTGGCTTTTTATCTTTCTTCTCCCCATTCCCTATTGTTTAATCTAATTCCAATTAGTCTGTTAACATGAATTTCAGTTCATATTTGCAGACTTTAATCTAAAATATCTTCAAGAATATCTTCTTTATCTTCTTCATTTGATCTTCTTGTCACTCTCATCTTCCATCGATGAAATTTTTTCTTCGCCGAAAAGAAAACATCCTTTTCAAACCAAGTTTGCATGAAAGTAGGATCTCCTTCCATGAGCTTAAAAAGTTCCCCAGTGCAAACAGATGGAAACAAACTTAAAGCCATATTTATTACCCACAATTCTCATCTTTCCCACTGTTTCATCACCCAAACACCACTCAACCTCACTGTAACCATCCAAAATCACATTTTACAAAAAATTCCACAATTCAACAAAAAAAAATTCAAAAAAACAGTAATAGACTTAAAATATTTAAGCCTTCATCCAAAAAAAATTCTTTTCAACCCATCTTTTAAAAAAAACTGACACTTTAAACTTTTTCCCCATCATTTTCCTTTTAACTCATAATATTTTATTAACCAAAACATCCATCTTTAATTACCTCCAAGAAAAACTTTTAAAAAAAACAACTCATGTTGAACATGCAAACAACTGGCAATTTGTCAAAACATTTCCATCCCCTGATTCCCCAGCATGATGAATAATCACCAATCAATGTCAGTTCTTTAAATAACTCATCCACAAACCCCATTTCTCCCATAATCCTCCTTAATGACCCCACTTTGGTCATTCAGATCCCATTTTCCCCCTTTACACATCTCTCCTGGACTTATTCCACCAAAACATCACCACTGAACACTCCCATTGTTGCCAGAGGGTCCTCCAAAGCTCTTTACTTATAACCCAGTCCATAATCTATGAGTTTGTTCCCATTTTTTCTTGCTCTGCTTTATTTTATTTTCTTTTATCTCCCTTGAGGGAGTCTAAAATGTCAAAGTAGACACTTTTTCACTTTACTTTGTGCCCTGACCTTACTCTTGGGAGGGGGACTCAGCTAGCAGGTGGTGACAAAGGAAAATTGTCTCCTTTTCATCTTGGTACAGACTTATTGGATTAGATGTAGGTGCTTGTGTGTTCCCTTATGTCGACTCTCAAATCTCATCCCAGCAGGATTTTACTTTCTGCATCAGTGGATTGGAGGAGGAAAAAATTAGACAACTAAGATTGTTGTGAAGAAAGAAGACATGACAAGTTGCATGCAAAAGATGTAATAAGGGATTTTGTTGGGGTAGTCATCCAAAAATTGAATCTAAAATTGAAGAGATTGAAGAAATATAATCATTATGTGGGAGGGATTGGATTATTGTCAATGAAAATGGTTTTGATTGGTTTTAAAGTGAGTTTTGAGTTTGGAAATTGAAGAGTTCAAATCCTTAGTGGGATGTTATTGGAGGTGATGAATGGGGTGGTTGAGTTATTAATAATGGCTTTTGTTTGTTGAGTGTTTAATGTCAGGAGTAAGTGTGTAATATTTCATACAGGTAACCCTTGATTAATTGGGAGAGAGAAATCATTGCTTAAAGTAGATTGAAGAAAATTAAGATCAAATGTCTTTTGAGATTCTATATTCTTTATATCTCTAGAGACTGATGGGTAGCAGTGGCCTTTTGATGATAGCGCATTTTAATTTTCATGCAGTTAATTGTACATGTGCAATTTATGCATTGCGTTTTGATTTTTAAAACTGCGGAGAAAGCACGTAAAGTGCGATAGAGTCACCTGTACTAGTGATTGAAAATAACCTCGTAATGAAATTTTTTTAAAATATCACATTGCATTCGCATAAAAAAAATATTGCACTCATATTTTAAAGAAAAGTTTTGTCACCGATGAGCTTAAGATTGAGGCATGTTCACGTTCGAGAATAAATTTGTCCCGAATAAATTTCTTTAAGTCCACTAATGGTCAACTGGAACTTTACTTCTTCTGTAGTGAAAAGAAATCCACAAACAGCTTGCAGGCCTAGAGTTTTTTCAAATATTGCATTGCATTTGCATAAAAGTATTGCAGTTTGTATTGCAACTGTTATTGAAATTGACGTAAACAAGCTTTAAACTGAAGGAAAACTAAGTTTGGTTTAATTTTTGAATGCTGCTAGTAAAAGTTTCTTTTGTTAGGAGTATTGTAGTTACAAATACACTAACTCAGCAACTTCCTAATTGGAAATTTATCTTGTCTTCTGAACACCTGAATTGCCCAACAAATTCCCTTCATCAAGTTTAGAGAGTTCAATAGATGATAATCTGTAATTTCCTCACATCCAA
>JAQIXT010002607.1:0-10355 GCA_034700445.1 Stenotaenia linearis | reverse complement strand
AGAACAAAACTAATGTCACATAAATTATAAATTCCATGTTAAATGTAAGTCAGATTTATAATTAACATGGAATTTATGTTATAAGACATAAGTTTTGTTTTCCGCAAACTCTCTAATATGTAATTATCATACTTATATTTTTTTTGGTTTTTTTAATGATTTAGTTGCAATAAATTTAAAATTTCAACGTTAGGTAATGAAGGTGGGTATACCATACGATAAATTATTACATATAAAAGGGAAAAGTTTTCCCTTTGGCCATTTATAAAGATGGATTTAGCTGAGTTTGCTCTACAGAACCGTGTGGGACTTTGTCATCAATTGGTGCAACCTAAGAAATGAAAATATCAGAATTTTTATTTAATAATTTGAAATTTGGTTTATATTTTTCAAAATGGAGAAATGTAATTTTTGTTCTTACCTCATTATTGCAAATAAGAATTGAGTTTTTCAAGTGTTTTGCAAATAATAAGACAACAACGAATAAATATATCTGAAACGAAATTTATTATAAATCCGTTATAGGTACCAGTATTGAAGTTATTTGAAGTGTTACCATAGCTGTGATTACTAAAAACATAATAATCTGCTCTCCTGTTCTTATTTCCTGCAATTTGATTTGATATTAGCTTATTTTCCATGTGAGATTACATTATTGAATTATTACTTACTCCTGAAGAAAAACAGCCTAAAATTAAAATAATTGTAAAATGGGTAGTTGCGATTCCTGTTATCAATAGCCAAGGCCAAGAGTAGTAATGGTTTTTCTTTAAAATAATACCATATTATAGGTTAACATTAACTTTTTCAGAAATATTAAATAATTGCTATGTATACACTTTAATTGTGGTATTACTTACTCTGCTGATGCTTAGAAATAGAAATCCTGTTACCAACGAAAGGAATGTGCCGTAGATCACTAATGCTTCTGCCATTAGTGCATAATGATCTAATTAAAATTAAAATGCGTTGTTAATTAATTTAATTTTGTCTGTTGACAAAAATTTGAAAATCGTTATTTTATATTTCCTAACGAAAAGGTTTTATATGAGTCATATTTGGTTCAAATGTGGCAGGCCAGACATGGTACAGTACAAATTCAACAACATATATGACATTTTCATTAGGCTTAGACTAACATAAGCTTTTTAGCTTTTTAAAACATCTTTACAATAATTATTCAATATTAACTGTGGGACGGTATTAAGTTTGATTCAATGAATGAGACTTAGTGAAAACTTGGTACCAAGTTCCCAAGTGTTAAAGTCACATACTTTGTCAAAAACTTGGTAACTTCCGATGCAATCCAACCAACTTTATCATGAAAGTTGGTATGAAAAACTTGGTTACAATGTTTTGTTACGCATGCACAATGTGCACAACAATGAGCCACTTACGTTGTCATATGCCGCCATTTTCTGCTCGCTTCGATGTTCGATCGCGAGTTTGAATGGAGTGTAAATGATAAGCTAATTACGTTTTGGCTGAACTAACACCTCAGACAGAACAACCATAGCTTTTGTGGCATCATGATATAAAAATATCGATGAGAATAAACAAAATTTAAATAGAAGCAACAACTTTGAAACTTAGCAAGTTTGTATTAGGTAAGTAAACTGTCTGCTAACTAAATTACAAAGCTATCAAATTATACGATACCAACCTACTAAGAAACCGAGTTTCTGCTTGTATGTTGGTAAATTGGTAGCTTGGTTCTAAGTTTTTGCTAACTCTCTAATGCCATTTGTACAAAATTTGAAACATCTAATTGAAATTCGATTTTATGTGTTGATCTATTGAGTTGATGCATTAAATAATAATGAAATACTCAAAATTAAAGTTGATGTAATTATAAGAATCTCGACTCCAGAACTGATCTTGCAAAGAGTCTAACGTCTTGACGAACCAAAATCCCATAGCAATCATCAGCCATGACAACACCTAAAATAAGAAACTCATAAAAGATTGTAGACTTTAAGAAAGTAAATTACTTTGTAATTGTGTTTGACACTAATTGCTTACCAATGAAAATATTGCAGCGATTCGAACCCCAGTTGCCAGTTCGGAATTATAAAATGCATTCAAGATCGACATTTTAAGCTTCCCAGTCAGTTAAGAGAAGCTGCGTGAAATCTTCTGTTCACGATCGATTCGAAACCAAGTAACCTTGATGTTGGAAGGTGAATGGCCTACTGGCAATGGCAGTGGCAATGGGCTTTGATGTAAATTATCTTCTTTAGTGGTGTTACATTCGTGACAAGACCTTTAGGCGGCATTGTTCATGATTAGTAGATGAGAATATAAACTAGTGAATGGAAGCAGAGTTCAGGCAGCAAATAGTGATGGAGCGTCATTCTACGGAGGTTTTGGAGGAATCACAGGAGAGGACGCAATTGCTAGGAAGTCCGTTCTTTAGATGAGCTGAAATAAAATCATTTTATCGTGTACCGAATTAGCAGAAAGTAAGTTTGCACTAGATTCTGAAAATACAACTTCAGTTGATAAGTTGATATTTTCTGCTATAGAAAACTCACAATTACAGCTCACGGGACTGGGACCGGGGCGGGACAGTCAAAATGGTCCCATTCCCATCCCTAATCTAAAACACGCGAAAGAATATTGAGAATCATTGAAAACAATGTCACGGTCAACAAACATTAACATTTATTTACCAATATTAATATTTTTAAAAAATTACATTCATAAATAAAATAAGTAATTGTTTGGTACAGTCTCTTAAATAACTGAATTTTCAATTTTATTAATGCAATAATCTAAAAAAATAATGTAAAATTTATTGCCCAAGTCAACGATTTTTTTTTCTTTGATTTTTTTTTAAAAATGTCCAATTTCAAACAATAGTCTCATATCAAATACAATTTGTTCTGCTGCTTATATTAATAATTTTAATTAAACTGTGTTGTTAAAGTTTTATATTTGTGAAATTGTGTAAGTGGTTATTGAAAGTCACAAGTAGATGTACCTGGTGAGCTTGGATTTCGATATGTGGTATACTGAAATATTTATATATTGTCCAAAGTATTGATACATTGTCCGAACTATTTGGTGGTTGTGATTGTAAGGAATAATTATGTGCAGGGACGAATGGTTTGCCATTATGTGGCCTGTTTCATTGTTACAATAATCGGTGGGAAAATTATAAAAAATACAAAACATTACAGAGTTTGCGGAGAACAAAACTTATGACTTAGAACTTATAAATTCCATGTTAAATATAAGTTAGATTTATAATTAACATGGAATTTATAAGTTATAAAACATAAGTTTTGTTCTCCGCAAACTCTCTATTATACAATAGAGAGTTTGCGGAGAACAAAACTTATGTCTTATAACATAAATTCCATGTTAAATATAAGTTAGATTTATAATTAACATGGAATTTATAAGTTGTAAGACATAAGTTTTGTTTTCCGCAAACTCTCTAATAAGTAAGTAGAAAAATTGATCGTCAAAAGTGATGGAAAGGGGGAGGAGGCTTTGCAAACTATGAAAATTGGAAATCAGACTATACTAACATTATACAAATTAAAGTTTGGTCGGAAAATGTTAATTTGGCTCGGCAAATTAAAAATTGATGTTTACACCTGATCAGTTGCTAAACAAACGCAAATTAATACTATTATCAACATTAAGATTTGGTGACGGTGGCTCAATTTTGGCAAGCCGACTTGACAGATGTGAATTGTGTGTATTCGGGCGACTTGAGCAAGACAAGGGAGCAGCAAGTCCCTGAGCTTGAACTTGAAGATTGTTGGTTGGTTGCAGTCGTGGCACGTATATTATTGACAAAGAATCGTGATGGGGAAAATTTCTTCCATTGGCCATTGATAAAGATGTATTTAGCTGAGTTTCCTCTACAGAAGTTTGTGAGATTTTGTTATCAATTGATGCAACCTGATTTGAGATTTGGATTTATATTTTTAACAAATGGAGAAATGTAATTTTAGTTCTTACTTCTTCATTACTACCATTGAGAGATTGTTTTAAGGTAAACATGTGGACAAAGACGACAACGAAGAAATACATCTGAAAAAGAAATTTTTTAAAAATAAATCCATAGCAAGTATTTATTTGAAATATTACCACAGGTGTTATTACCAACTTCATAATGATCTGCTCTTGTAGTGTTATTTTCTGAAATTTGTTATTAACTTATTTTACATGTAAGATTTCGTTATTGATTTATTTCTTACTCCAGATTCTTTGCATAAATTGACAATAAGTAAATATTGTGGAATTGCGTATGATGTTGTCAGCAGCCAATGCCAAGAGTAGTAATGGTTTTTCTTTAAAATAAACACCATTTTCAGAAAATTATATAATAATCGCTGTGCATACACTTTAATTGATATGGACTTACTTTGCGTAAGCTTAGAAGTAAAATGCTTCCTGACAACGCATAAAACACACCATAGACTGTGTATATTTTTGCCATTATCGTATAATCTAAGTAGCAATACATAGTTAATTTAATAGAATTTTGTTTATTGAAAAAATTTGAAAATTGTATTTTCAAAATGTGGCTAATTCACACAGAAGAGTGTGATTCAAAGAATGCCATTTGTATAAAAGTTAAAAGGTCAATTATTTAATTGCATTTAATAATACTAAAATACTCAAAATTAAGATCGATGAGATTATAAGAATCTTGATGCCTGATCTGACATCCCAAAGAGACCATTGCCATGGTATACCACCATCCTAAACCAATCAGGACAGGTGACAGCGCCTAAAATTAAAGAAACTCATGAAAGATTATAAGTTTGTAAATAAATTACTTTTATAATTCTGTTTGATACTAATTGCGTACCAATGAAATTATTGCAGCGACTCTAGCTTGAAATTCCAATGAGGGAGCAGAATGTGCAAGTGTACTATTAAATTTGATACCCATTACGTGTGCTACGTGAAATGTGTTTTGTTCACAATCGATTCGAAACCCAGTAACCTTGATATAAGGTGAATGGGCTATTTATGTTACTTTCACGGCACACCTTGTGTTCTCTGTAGGAATACGAACTCCTCTGAATGGAAGTGGAGTTCACGCAGTAAAGGTCACGCTGTCATTCTACGGAGTTTCGGAGGAATCACACGAGAGAGCAGTTAAAGTAAAGTTTTACTTCAGCTCGTATGCAGAAAAATGAAACAATTTGTGGTTGTTGTTGCACAGAAATTTGATGTCTTAGATTTAATTCGGGTATGACAGACAAAAATATGATAATAATAATATCAACAACAAACTATTTATTTGCCAATACTAATATAAATAAAACAAATAATTATATGGTACAATTTCTTTAAGTATTACTAATCAATGCCACTTTATGTGTAATAATTTGTAGCAATAAAAATAAACCGGTAATGTACAATTTAATACCCGAGTCAATTGGTTTTAGTTAAATTAGCCAGTCCAATATAAATCTAAAACAGTAGTTTATATTAAATACCGGTTGCTCTATTGCTTATTTTAAAGGGGGGGGGGGGGGATATTGCTTAAGGATCACAATATCTGAAATAACTATACATCATTAAAATGTTAACATTACAAAAAATTTCATGAAAAAACTAAAACAAGCAAGCAAAAATGATTCATTCGAAGGAGTTATTGAAGTGTTTGCTGGCCGAAAGTCATAAATGGTCTATCTGGAGCGCTTGGATTTGGATACGTGGTGTACTGAGGTGTTGCTATATTGTTTGAATTATCTGGTGGTTGTGAGAAATAATTGGGTGCAGGGTCCGACATCGGATTTAAGGGATAAGCTGAAAATGCTGGATTTGTTGCAGTGGTTACTAATTGAGTATTCGAGATTGGGCAAGGCGGGGGTGCAGCATATCCCTGAGCTTGAACTTGAAGGTTGTTGTTTGGTTGTGTTGGTGGGAAGTGAATTGGTGGCAAAAAGTTAATTGGTTGTTGAATGTTCAGTAGTGGCTGGGTTTTCAACGGATTTAGTGGTTGTGGAGGAGGAAAATGTCTTGCGTCTACCACCGGTAAAGATGGATAAATCTGAGTTTGCACAGAATTTTGTGGGATTTTAGCATCAATTGATGCAACCTTTAAGAAATAAAATGGTTAAAAATTTATTTGCAAGTTTGAAATCCTCTTACCTGATTACTGCCAGTAAGAGATTGGTTGTAAATGACTTGTGCAAATGAAAAGACAACAATGAAGAAATATGACTAAAAATGAAAAATGTTTATTAATCCATACTATACTTGGGCAATATTTGAAGTATTACCATAGCTAAGATTACTGGAAAAATAATAATCTGCTCTCCCATTGCTATTTCCTGAAATTTGATATTAACTTATTTTACGTGTAAAATTTCGTTATTGAATTATTTCTTACTCCTCCAATAAAACCGTACAAAATTAAAATAATCGTATAATAGGCAACTGCGAATCCTGCTGTGAATAGCCAAGGAAACGAGTAGAGACGGTTTTTCTTTAAAATAAATAACACCGTAGATTAACATTACATTTTTAACTTAAGAAAAGTAATAATTGCTAGTGATACTTACTTTAGTTATGCTTAGAAATAGAATGCCTGCTGATAGCGAAAAGGACATACCAAAGATCAGGTATGTTGCTCCCATTAGAGTATAATCTAATAATTAAAAAATAAATTTAATTATTGTCAATTTTTGTAAATCTGATTTTTCTTTGGATTAATTAATTACTAAGTGGTAAACTAATACACAATACACAAGTACAATTGAAAGTGTCAAATTTGAAACAGTTAATTGTATAATTAAAAACTGATCAAATATATTGATCTGTTGAGCTACTTCATGTTTCTAATGAATACTGAAAAACTTACAATCAAAGTTGATATAATCATCATAATAATGCATATTCCAGTTCATTTCGCGCATAATATCCATTGACTTGAAATACCAGCATCCTACAGCAAGCATGGGACATGACAACACCTAAAATTATAGAAACCCATAAGAGATGGTGTAGTCTTGGAATTAAATTACTTTGTTGGTCATTTCTTACCAATGAAAATGTTGCAGCGACTCGAACCCCAGTTGATAATTCGGAATTACAAAATGCATTTAAGCACGGCATTTTAAGTTTGCTAGTCAGTTAAGCGGAGCTGCGTGAAATGTGTGTTTTTTCAAAATCGATTCAATGTAACCTTGATATTAGAAGGTAAACGGGACATTGCTATGGCAATGGCAGTTAACTGCTTTGACGTAAATATATCTCCATTAGCTGTTTTAGATGTATTTGTAGATTGGAATTAACCTTTATTCACAGTAATTCACGTAATTCAAGTTTATTTTAATTTAGAAATAAAATGAAAAGTATTCCAATTTCAATTTCGTTGAGAAATAAATAAAGTAACGATTTTTCAATGATTGTTTATTTTAAGTATTTACAGCTTTTCTAAAAATATTATTTTTTCATGTTGATTCTTAAATACGGTAATGCGGAAATCGAAAAGTGTCCAAATTGACAAATCGTGAAATATTTCATTATGATAAATAATAAATTAGTGAGTCAATTAGAGTTTTGTTTTCTTTACAACGATATGGTTTCTAGGTGACAAGTATTGTTTTGATGGTATTTTAAAAATATCGTGAATACTGCAAGATGGATTGAATTCACTTTGAGTTTTGCAGAATGCGATAAATTTTGGGAATCTTTAGGAACAATTAATTACAACTTACGTACAACAATATTTTAAAAATTCAATTTTTTAATTGCAAAATATTGACCAGAATATTTTCTACTTATTGACCTGCAATAAGATCAATTAAAGGTGGTTAATTTAATTTAATGCGTTGTGTTCGCTGGGATTGTTCTGTTGATATTGATTCGAAGGGTTTTGATCTTGGTTTGATGTGTTTAAAGAAGAATAAATGGGAAATTGATTTGGTGTAGTTTGAGCTTGAGTCGTTGGTTGCGGATTCGACATCGAGTAAAGGGATGGTGTGTATCCAATACAAGGCTGAAATTGAGATTTGGCCGGCCATTGTTGTGGAGGGTAGTGTATTGGAGGGAGTATTGACGAAATGTTCGAGATTGGCTGGGTGTTTGATTGAAAAATGTCGGCCATTGGTGGTGAAGGATACAGCTGAGTTGGCATTTCTGCACGTGGTGGGATTACTGGTACTTTCGAGTCTGCAATTGGTTCGATCTATTTGTAACAGAAATATATTTTGAATATTTTTTATTATAAAAAGTAATGTAATATGGAAAGGGAAATGTTTGAATATTGTAAAATAGGTAAGGTATGGATTATTTTAAAATTCAAGGAAAATTTAATCAAATTGGAAATTTAAAACGACTGATGGCTAATTGCTAATTTCTTGCATCAATGGTATACTAAGAAATTAGTATTGTGGGTGCGAAGTAACATTATTTTTATTAATAATCCCCAAACTTTAAATAGCACCCTTCCTCCGTGTTAATACCTCACTTTGCAAAACTACCTTGTAGTTAACAAAAGTTTATTTGAGCTACAGTACGCATGATCGGAATAAATACTTCATTTTAATTTGTTAAACTCTCTGGTTACGTCCTCTGAGCTCACAGTTTATAAGAACACTTTTTTAATTAGTACGGGAAAATATACTTTTTTTTTTGGGGGGGGGGGGGGAGAAGGGGTCAGCTTGCATTTAAAAATAAGTGATTTTACTTTATTTTGGTTGATTACTGGTTGGGCTTTCATCTGTTGAACGAATGAGAAAACAATAATGAAGCAGTGAACCTGCAATTTAAGACAATTTATGTTAATGTCTTTAATGTGCACGAATCACTGGAAAAAATCGGATTTACAAAAATTTATAATAATCAAATTCGTTATAAAAATAAGAAAGGTAGGTGATATTTATGGTTTGCCACATGCTGTCCAGTAATTTTTTAGAGCGTTTTGTACAATCTTAAAAGCAATGTATATTAGATATTAATAAATTTAATTACTGTAATTTTTGTAAATCTATTTTTTTATGCAGTGAATAGAATTTTATTCTTACCAAAACTATGATTGTCAGGAAAATAATGACCAGTTCTATTGTTGGAAAAACCTATAAATTGATACATTAATTTAATTTGATGAGCAGGTGGTTATTTGAAAGTTTCAGTAGTGATTTAAATTGCTAGGAATGCCCATACTGACTAATATTTTTTTGTTGTAAAAGTTATTACTTACTATTCCAACTCCGAATGCGCATAAAAGAAACAAAAAACATGGAATTGCCAATCCTGTTGTAAGTAGCCACGGCCAAGCGTAGTTATGGTTTTTCTTTAAAAAACGAAGTATAAGTTATAAGCAATTAGTAGGCAAAAATCAAATTTACAAAAAATTAGTATAATTAAATTTGTTATAAAAAAAACTGATAAACGAATTTATGGTTTTAAACAACTGCTTTCCAGTAAATTTTCTATTTTTTTTTATTATAAACTTATTAGATGTTAATAAATGTAATTATTTTGAATATTTGCAAACCTGATTTTTTTTGCAGTACATAACGTCATTAAGTTAACAAAAGATACTTACTTTGTGGGCACCTATATAAAGACCGGCGGCCGAAAATAAATACAAGACACCAAAGGCTACATACGATAATCCAATTTCAGGGTAACCTAATAATAAAAAAGAATTTTATTTTACATATATTATTAGCAATCACATTGATACAATTAAAATACATACGGTATCTGGACGAACACCCCACAATAATCATAGGAAAAGCTAATATCTAACGAGAGAAAACATAGTGAATGATTATATGTAATTAAAAATAATTTTGAAATAAATTTTTTTTATAATGCAATTAAACAGCTTACCACTGAAATAGTTGCGGCAACTCGAACTCCAGTTGCCAGTTCGTATCTAAAATATGAATTTACCCACGGCATTTTGTATGTTGTGTTTGTCACTGAAGCGTAGCTATTTGTTGATTCAAATCGATTAGCAACTTGTAACCTTGGTGTTATACACTAAATAAGTGGCACTAGTAATACAGTTTACGTGTTGCATTAAGTCGATTTTCCTGATATTACGCGTGTTGATTCAACACTGCTTGGTTATTTAGGACGTTTGTACAGATTAAACTTGGATTCGAGTAATTCATAGAAACTAGTTTATGAATTACTCGAATTAGAATATGATTTTTTTAAATTGAAGTTTGATTTAGTTATTATTGGAAATATAACTAGTGCAAATTAGATTAGAATTTATTAGATAGTTAATTATAATTTTAAAAATTACTTAATATTGCAAAAATTAAAATTCAATTTTTTTTCTTTAACCTTCGGAGGCCCAACGTGTGCCGTTTGGCACACCACCCTTTTCAAAAATTCAGGAAAAATAGTTAAAAGTT
>JAQIXT010002606.1:0-10363 GCA_034700445.1 Stenotaenia linearis | reverse complement strand
TGACTTTGACTTGGTAACATCTAACAGATTGTTCTCTCAAGTTCTGAGTCCGTCGAGCCTTGTCTTGCTACAAATTATATATTTGTAGCGAGAATTCACTTCTTGATATTACAAGCTGTAATATCAAGATATCTTATTGCGTTTCATACACTTCGCGGTTCGTGCTAAGTGTGTGAGTTTTGTTGTTTAATTACAGCGATTGAAGTAGGCCTCCGTTGCCGAGCTGACAACGGAGCATTCACTCGTGTTCCATTTCCTGCCATTTCCCTAGACAATAGTTCAGTTAATTTGTTTGTTACTTATTTCTTAAAGACTAAATTCTCTGTGTAATTCATTATGTATAACTTTCATTGTTCAACCAATAATTATCTCTAATCAAATAAATCACTTGTTCAGTTAAAATTGAAACATTTGTATCTTTACTACTTAATAAATACACTCAAGAAGCGGGAATACGACAAGGTGATCAGCTGGGTATTGCTGATTACCTCATCTTAGATGGCGGAGTCATGCCATCTCACAGTGGATTTACATGAATTGAGAGGTTTTCACAGGTTTGAAGTGGATTTCCACGGGCTGAAGGTAGATTTACACAAATTGAGAGAGGTTTTCACAGGTTTGAAGTGGATTTCCACGGGCTGAAAGTGGACCTTCCAAGGACTGGGAGAGGATTTTCCACGGGCTGGGAATGGATTTTACACGGGCTGGGAGTGGATTTTCCACGGGCTGTCACACTTTAATTTCATTTTACACTTTCTTTTGAATTTTAGCATTTTCCTAATTTGATTTTCTCCGTGGATTTTCCACGGATCACAGCTAGTGAAAAATGAAAAAGAAAAATGAAAATGCAAAATGCAAAATGAAAGTGCAAAATGCAAAATGGAAATGATTTTTTATAGTGGCACGCCTGGGCCACCATACAATACCGCTACTTAGCCCTAAATCAGGCACGGCCTCGACTCGAAAAATTTAACGACACACGTGTGACACAAGTAAATCCGAATTTTTGTCAAAAAATACAAACATATTCTGTGCATCAAGTCTTTGACTGACTGATAGGTAATAAAAACAGGATAAGGCGACAAAATAAACACAAAGAACAAACTTGTTGACCTTTGGGAAAAGCTAAGAAAGAAGCGCAATTCTGGGATCAGCGGATCATATGATCACAGAACAGGATATCATCTTCTGTGACATGATGTCATATTATATATTATATTATATGGAAACCGGGATGAGACATACCCCAGCTAAAAAACAATGTAAAGATTTTTTTTGAAGAATTTCTGAAGTCTTTTTTGCAGTTTTTTTGGGCGATTTTGTAGATTTTTTACAGAGTTTCTACAGTTTTACTTCCTAAACCAATTTTCTGATGTTTAATTTCGAAAAAGTAAATCTTCTCTACAGATTTTCTTCAAAATCTGTAAAAAATAGAAAAAATAAAAAATAAAAACCAATAGAAAACTACCAATTGGCCAAAATAAAAATCTAAATTTTCTATACCACATAAAACCAAATATAAATATATATTTTAAAAAATGATCTGAATTTAAAAATAGGATATGGAAGACCATTGTTGTCAAAAATAACATTCCTCATTTTTTATGAAAAACCTTACCAATCATAGTCTGATAACATTAATCTGAATAAAAATCATAAGAAACGAGAGGCAACACTTGAAATGGCAACAAAACTCTTTAATGTGTAAACCCTCATCAGAATCAAACATTTAGCACATAAATTATCCGAACTAGTAACAACTTTTAACCAACAAAAACCATCTACAGTAATATAATAAAAATTAAAAAAAATAAATATGATACAAAACTACTAGAAACCATGTAACAATGATATCTTCATCTTCTCACCCATCAACCACTAACTGTGATGGGCGGCGACGCTCTTCGACCTCCATGGAACCCTTTAGTCCCATCAGGACCTCTAGGAAGTCGGACAACGCCTTCAGGTACCATCGTCTTGATACAATTCGCCGTTTGTCCATTGACGACCCCCTCGACTCGTCGCCCCATTCCGTTCTCCTTCGCCGCCATCCGTCGTCGGTGCACCCACGGACTCCCATTCGACCCGTTGGACATCTCGGGACTCCCATTCGGACTAAGACTCTTGAAAATCTGTTTCCCGCTCAGAAACCCGACATCAGCCATAAGCGGCGATGACGTCATCGAATCTCTCTTTCTATCCTTTCCCGCGTCGTTCTTCGGACTTCGCTTCTTATTCCGCTTCTTCTTCTTTTCGTCGTCCTTCTTCCCCCCTTCCTCACTCTCTGGCGACTCCTTCTTGCCGCCGAGGATCGTCTTTTTCCCCTTCACCATCTCGACCACGTGCATCGACCGCCAATCGTTGTTCTTCCCGCCCATCTCCGCGACGGCCTTCTGCGCGCCTTCGGCCGCGGTAAACTCGATCACCGCGCAAACGCAAGTCCCGATGCCCGGGTGTTTGTGCACGAATTGTTTAATATCCGGCGGCACCGGCGCGCCCGGACGAAGAATGCGGGTGAGGGCGATCTCGCCGCATTTCGAGAACAGATCCGAGACGTTCTCGACGGTCGGGCGGTCGAGCGGGAGGTTCATCGCGATGACCGTGCGCGACGGCGTCGTCTCGTCGTACGGCGGCAGCGGGTCTTTGCGGCCGACTTTGGTGCCTGTCTCGTTGACGACGAGCTTGTCCGAGGATTTGAGGCTGTAGGCGACGACTCGCCAGTCTTTGGTGAGTGTTTTCACCTTTTTGAAGGAGGAGATGAGCTTGAGACTGACGTTGCCTTCTTTGTTGCGTTTCACGTGTTTGAGGAGAAACGCGTCTTTGGTGAGATTGACGTCGGAGAAGTAAAACTCGACTTGTTTGACGATGCGGTCGCGAAGCTCGTCGTCCGGGGCCACGAATACGTTGTCGCCGTCGTCGATCGCGTCTTCCGAGACGTCCAGGTAGCGGTTTTCCGTGAATTCGCACGTGCTGCTGTCCGAGGAGTCGCTGCTCAACGGTTCGCGCATGTACGATGTGGTCGGAACGTACATTTCGAACGGTTTTGCATCGACATTGAATTTAGGGAAAACTGTTGCGGACTCTACAGACACCATTATCGGCTTCCAATTTTTGAAGTTGGGGTTAAGTGAGCGGAAGTGATTTGATTTCAGAGTAGTTCCGGAGTTTGGTTGTTTCGGGGGTTTGTTGGAGTTGGTTTTCGGTTAGTTGTGTCGATGTTGGTTTGTTGGGATTGAGGAAGAATGGTGGAGAGGTGGTTCTTTGTTGAGAAAGTGTTGTTTAGAAATGGCATGTTATGGTTATAAATACTGGTAAATTGGCTGTTTAGTGAAAGAAGTGAGGTAAATAAATAGGTAATAGAAAAAAAACAGCAGGAAATAAAAATAAAGCTACATAAATAGCATAAGAAAAGCATAAATGCCAGAGGGAATTGTCTAAATTTGGAAAGGAATTGCAGAAAACAAAACAAAATAAAATTGCTAATAAAAAAGAAAAGAGGACTGACAAAAAATATTGCAATAAATAACAGTTAAAACATCTCTTAAAAACAGCAAACAAAATCAAAAGGATTTTTTAAACATGCAAGAAATAAAAGACAGCAAAAATGGCAAAAACCATATTGTAGAAAAAAAAATACTGCTGAGAAAATAACCATTGCAAAAATAAAAATAACTAGCCAGTATCCGTGGAAAATCCACAGAGAAAACCAAAGTAGAAAAATGCTAAAATTTAAAAAAAAATGTAAAGTGAAGTAAAAGCAACAGCCCGTGGAAAATCCACTCCCAGCCTGTAGAAAATCCGCTCCCAAACCATGGAAAATCCACCCCCAGCCTGTGGAAAACCCACTCCAAAACTGTGAAAAACCACTCCCAAACTGTGGAAAATCCACTCCCAAACCTGTGAAAACCTCTCAATTCGTGGAAATCCACTTTTAGACTGTGGAAATCCAATTCAAATCTATGAAAACTGCTCTCAATTTGTGTAAATCTACCTTCAGTCTTTGGAAATCCACTTCAAACCTGTGATAACCTCTCAATTCATGTAAATCTACCTTCAGCCCGTGGAAATCCACTTCAAACCTGTAAAATCCTCTCAATTCATGTAAACCCACTTTCAGGCCGTGGAAATCCACTTCAAACCTGTGAAAACCTCTCTCAAATCCATTTTCAACTTTCAATCTACATCCATATATTGTTCATATTATTCTCAGCCTGTAAAATTCAATTATTATTTTCACTTAATGCTTAATTTTAATTTAATATTTATTTTCTATTTATTTTTAAATTTATTTCGTTTTTGTAAATTTTCTGATATTTAAAATTTTAAAATTTATTTTTATTTTCATTTACATTTATTTTTATTTTTATACATTTATTTTATTTTTTTACATTTATCTTATTTTTTAAAATTTATTTTGATTTTTTTAAAATTTATTTTGATTTTTTTGAATCTATTTTTGTATTTTTCAATTTATTTTCATTTTTTTCAATTTATTTTTATTTTGTTTAATTGGCTTAGAGCAGTCACATGGGGCGATTCAGCCAATCAAAACGTTTCTGGACAAACAAACGCACACACGCGCACACACACACACATACACACACACACACACACACACACACACACATACACATTATACAATTAGTATAGTGATCACAATTAAAAACAGAAGAGGAAAAAAATCTGCCAAAAAAACATCAAGAAATAATGAACAAAAAAAAGGAACAATTTTCTGCCAGAAAATCCAAAAAAAACACTGAAAAAGAAGAGAAAATAAGAAAAAAAAGGGGGAAAAAAACTTGAATTTGGGCATTTAAATTTCAACCTGAACTCTTAACTTAAATACTGCTTAATTTTCTTCCTAGAGATGATTTTTTGCAATTTCATTCTTACTTAAAAGGCTTTGTTTTTATAATGCGGTAGTTAATGTACTTTTATAAAAAACTCTTTTGTTTACATCTGTAATAATTTGCTTTTTGCAGACATCCCTGATTATTTGTAGATTTTTTAAAGTTTTTTTTGGCCTATTTCTTTCGATTTTTTATAGACTTTACTTCAAAACCTAGAGATTTTATACAGCTTAATTTCAAAACTATAAATATTCTACAGATTTCTTTAAAAACCAAAACACTTTAAAATAAACCGTAGAATGGCCAAAACACTATAAGTAATTTTTAGAGTTTCTTAGCTAGAATGATCAATCAGCATTTTCTTTAAATGTTGTATAGAATAAAAATAAAAATAAGAAAATAACAAATTTGTAACTTGTAAAAATTTACAAGATTATATTCATAAATAGTTACAAATAATATGTACATAAAATTATAATAATTTGATAATTTCCAAAAATTCAAACGCAATATAAAATTCCTACACATATGCATAAGAATGGTTTTCTTTACAATTCAATAAACTGTTAACACACTTCCATATGTACATGAAATCAATCAGTAAATAATGTTATTAGTAAACAGCTGAAAAATTAGAAACAAACAAAATGTCTTCATAACTTAACAGTTCCTGCTGGTAAACTGCTGTTACATAATCTGTAGTACCTCAAATCATTAACAAAGCGATGCAAATTTTGGCTGAAAGATGGTAAATCCTGTAAAATAGATTAGAATTAGTTACTAGCTGTGACCCATGGAAAATGGAGAAAATCAAAGTAGAAAAATGCTCCCTAACATTCAAAAAAATAGTGAAAGTGAAGTAAAAGTGCAACAGCCCTTGGAAATCCACTCCCAAACGGTGGAAAATCCACCCCCAAATTTTTTAATTTTTTAAAATTTATTTTAATTTTTTTTAATTTTTATTTTTTAAAATGTATTTGATAATAGGGAAATAAATAAACTGGTGACAATACTGATGATGTCATCATTTTAACCCAATTCAAGATATCTTTCAAGAGACATCTTTAAAAAACATTTTTTTTTACATCTGCAGGTTTTTAGGGCCCAGGAATTCATTTCCAAGCTCAAAAATTAAAAACAAATTAATGGAAAAAAGTTTGTTAGTTAGAAATTTATCTTTTTCTGTTGGCTTCTTCCCGTTTCCTCCCTGCTGAGTCTCCCCTCTAATCTCCCCTACTTAATCCCCTTATCTGTAAGTTGTACAGAGCACAGCTCAACCCTTTTTAGCTGCCCTTCAGCAGAAAACGTTTTGATTGGCTTAGAGCAATCACATGGTGCAATTTAACCAATCAAAATATTTTTTTCTGGACAAACATCCAAACATATAAACATATCTATATCTATATTTCTCAAAACGACTGTCTGTCTGTGTTTGTCCGGGCTGTGATTGGTCAAGGCAGTTGAACAGTCACACTTCACATTTTTACAAAATGGCCGCCCCACTAACTCTAAAAAAGGCTCTAAAATGCACAGTTACATTTATCTAATCTTAAATCTGATTAGATAATCAGAATCCTCATAAAATTGTACATCAGATTAACCTGGTTTTATAATCTGATGGCTAAAATTTCACTTGGATTCTAATTTAAAATACTGCTTCGTCAAGTCATGTGACCACACTATTTCGTTTTCTGTGACACTGATTGCAAAAAGGGCTTATAGCGAATTAAAGGTTGCTAAATCAATAAAATAATTAAAAATTCAAATTCTACATAGTTTTCTTGTTCAAATTCAGTGGTTTTTAGAATTGATTTGGCTGGAATTTATTGATATTTTGCCGCCGAACCAGAAAGAGAGTTGTTAGTGGCAAATATACTGCTCCAACGATTAAATAAACTGGATTTTTGAATTCTATGGGTTTTTTTGTGCATAGGATTGACTGGTTTTAGGAAACTGATGGCTAAAATTTAATAGGACTTTAAAGAAAGTTGTGGATCGGGCCTAATTCGTTTTTGAATTGCCGCCGAATGCCAAAATGGGTTCGTAGCGGCTAAAATAGTTATCCAATGATTAAATAAAGTGGATATTTGAATTCTACAGGTTATTGTAGCCTGTATTGAATACTTTTTGGCATCTTTTGGCTGCAATTTAATAGGATAACGGCTACACAAGTAGTACGGTAATCTTCGAAACTGCATGCCGCGTTCGATCATCGAAATGCGGCATGAATAAACCCATCAACGGCTACCCACGTAGTGCGTTTGGAAGCAAAGTAGATTTATTCAACTTATTTTTTAAGTATTTGTAATTTGAATTTTGTGGATAAATATTAAAAAAATTAGAAAAATTGATAAGGAAAATTAAGAAAAAAATCTGAGTAAAAAATTTAGAAAAATTGAAATAAAAATTAGAAAATTAAAATTAGAAATTTAAAATTAGAAAAATTTGGAAAAAATAGAAACATTGAGAAAAAAATTAGAAAAATTAGAAAAAAAAAAGAAGAATCAACAAGATATTTTCCATGGGCAATGAGGCATTTCCAGGGGCAACAAGGCCTTTTCTACAGAGTTGGGTGATGATATTCCCAGGAAGTCTCAAGCCAGAATCATTATTAAATCTCAATAAATATAATACTTATTTAAGTATTTATTTTTGTGTTTTTTATACCCCGGGCACCTTTGCTAGTAAACATATAAACATATAAACACACACATTATACAAATACAGTCGGACCTGCCAGTAGCGACCTCGGCTATAGCGTCAACCCGCTTTTAGCGTTACGTTTGGTGCGGTCCGGCCAACACTTTGACGCTGTAAGCGGATTCGCTTGTAGCGTCAACCCGTTTATAGTATCAATTTAAGCCCGGTCCCTTGATTGACGCTATAAGCGGGTCCGACTGTAGTATAATGATAGTGTCGATTTCAAGGCTAAATCCCACTACGCAATTCAGAGTAAAAGTGTTTTTCAAGACATGATTTCATTGATTTTCATTAAGGAAAAGGTAATTTAAACCTTAATAACAAATTATCAGTCATTTCCAGGCCTAAAACATTAATAGTGATGCACTGATTCACAATTTGCGAGTTTTACTGATACCGATTTAACCGGCTGATTCATAATTTTGTTTAAAAATACTTTTTTAACTCAAAAAATTGGGTTTTCCCTTTTTTACATACGATGCAGAAATTACAATGTATATAAATTGCAAAATCTATTGCACAATTTTTAAAATCTGCACCTATATATGTGAAACTTAACTCAGAATCTCTTCAATATAAATAATACAAATTAATCCCTGTGACAGTTTATGAGAGCCTAGGGTATTGTACCTGCCCATTTTTTGCTATATTTGATTTCATTAAGAGAACAAAATTTTGTGGTTGGGGTTTCTACAGTATATTTAAAGTAAATCTCATTCATGCCTTGATTTTTAATTTATTAATCTGAAGAAATCAGAAAAATTAAAATCACAGAAAACTAAGTATATCACATAAGAAATCAGAAGAAATCACAAAAATAAACCAAATCTCAACCAAAAACCACATAAATCACAAGAAAAATATAATGAAGTCAAGGAATT
This sequence comes from Stenotaenia linearis, assembly GCA_034700445.1. NCBI lineage: Eukaryota > Metazoa > Arthropoda > Chilopoda > Geophilomorpha > Geophilidae > Stenotaenia > Stenotaenia linearis. The sequence goes on along the minus strand of JAQIXT010002606.1, from coordinate 1,932 downwards.
CAAGGCATGAAAATCAATAAAAATCAATAATTTGATTTAACATTTAACATTTTAAAATTATCTCTCAAGTTTTTAATTTTAAGGTCCAAGTTAACTGCAAATAATTAATTATAATTATTTATTCTAATCTCCTTTTTGCCATAAATTTAATGAATACCAATCTACCGATTTGACCCATGAAATCGGTACCCATACAGATACCAATCTGATTAATCGGTGCGTCCCTAATTGAGGGTTCTGAGTTTCCTTGATATAAAATACTTTTTTTATTAAAAAGCAGAGAAATCAAAATTTTATCAAGAAATATGACTGCAAGAATTTCATCACGATAAAATATAAATACATTCAAATTTAGTCAAAACTCATTTCTATAAAATTTTGCTTTGAAAAAAATCAGGGCTGGACATTTGAATTTGAATTTGAATTCATATTCGAATTATATTCGTATTTTTGGAATATTCATATCCATATTCATATTGGAATTCTAAAAATTTGAGAATTCATATTCAAATTTGAATTCAAAAGCCAAATTATATTCATATCCGAATATTCGAATTATTTGGTTTGAATTCGGATTTTTGAATTTTTATAATTCCTGTATAAAATCTCAAGAAAGGAATGGAATTTATCAATTTTTCAAAAAATTCAGATAGGTTAGATGGGAATGGATCATATTTTGAAAAGATTAATCAAATCAAATTTGATTAAATGATTTTTCAATTGCAGATATTCTTACCGATTCGCGTTTAAAGTTTTGTGCTAGAATTGACTTCTGGTTATTATCAAGACCTTGACAGCTTTGTAGAAACTGATTAATAAAAGTAGAAAAAAAACTATCAAATGCCACTGATGCCATATTATATATAGTAATGCAAATCTCCTCTTGCAACAAATCATGAGTTTTATTAATCAACGATTGTAGAAGGACGTCAAGAAACTGAGCCAACAGCATTTCTTTAAAAAAACTCTACAACACCCAAAAAAAATTAACAAAATATCAAATAAAACCTCAAAATCACATACCTTATAGTAAAGTTTACACTTATTATTTAGATTTTCTAAAGCCTTCAGATTATGCTGAAAGGTAGTAATGTCTGTTTGCAGAAAAGACTGGCCAAAGGCCTAAAAAAAAGTGCAAAATGTTAAATTAAATTTTTTGAATTATTTTTTAATTAATTGAGATTTACTTGTAAAATACTGAGAAACTGATGTTCATTTTCAATTTCCTCAACGCCGGATTGTCCGAGAGATGTAAAGACATTGGTTTTAAAAAAATATTTCCAGTTATGCAACAAAATATTGTAGAGAAGCTCAAACAGTGATAGTTTTATGTCTGGAGAGGCACTCTGGGAAGATTTTGATTTGTTAAATGGAAATGTTTGATGTGACGGGATTGGGCTCACCGAATTTGTCAATGGATAAACCTGTTCCATGCAAAAGGTAACCGTACTTGGCACAAATGTTTTGAAAGCTAGTCCTGGTTCTTTGATTATAAGTTGAAGTATTTTGAGGAATCTGGAATTAGTTTGGATTAGTTTGATGAGTTTAAAGGGAAAATTCCTTTGCATACTTATCGATGACGCGACAACCAATGGCATTTTCTTGAAGAACGATTTCGGCTAGTTGGGCACTGTTGAGTAATTAGAAGGAATAATTAGATGTGTAAATATTTTATAAATTTGGAAGTTTAACTATAATTTTCTCCAGTTTTTGAAAAATTTTTTATTTAAAAAATGAAATTTTTAATTGGAAAATCAATTTTAATTGAATTTCTTAAATTTTTAATTGGAAAATCAATTTTAATTGAATTTCTTAAATTTTTAAAATAAAAAATCAATTTTGATTGAATTTCTTGAAATTTTTAAAATAAAAAATCAATTTTGATTGAATTTCTTGAAATTTTTAAAATAAAAAATCAATTTTGATTGAATT
>JAQIXT010002605.1:0-10369 GCA_034700445.1 Stenotaenia linearis | reverse complement strand
GCGTTGAATTAGGTGAAGCGGGTTTATGAAACGATTTTGTGGGGTCATGAAAGACGACTGTGTAGTAAATGTGTAAAAATTTGCAAACTATTGTTTTAAACCTGCAAACGGTTGCATGAAATTTTGCAAAGTAATCTGTGAAATTTGCATAATACCGTGGAATATGTGATGAAATTGCATGAAATATGCAAAAGTCTGTAAAAAGTTATTAAAAATGTGTAAATATTAGCAAAACGTCACATGAAATGTACAAAAGTCTGCAGAAAGTTGCATGAATATGCATGAAATATAGAAAACATTGTTAAAATATTTGTAAAAATATTTGTAAAAAATATTAAAACCAGCAAAAAGTTGCAAAAACTGTGAAAAGTTGTACAAAAGTTTCAAAACCTATAAATTATTTCAGAAAACATTCAATAAAATTCCAAAAATATGCAAATTCGAACAACCCCACAAAATCAAACACATTCTCATTAATCATAAAATTCCTCTTAACTAATTACCATTAAGAGTCAGTCAACCCAAATTCATGACCCCAACTCCCACACCACCCAACCCATCACCCACCTCAAAAAAAAAAAAAAAAATCAAAAAAATAAAATAAAATAAAATCCAAAAATCTCCAATTGTAAAAAAACACTTTACAAAATTTACCGAACACCAAATTTAATTATTGTAAATTTTTGTAAATCTGATTTAACACCTTTTCAAACACTTCTTCCAATCATCCCAACATCCTAACTCTTAACGACTTTCTTACAACCAATTTCCACATCCTCTACATCCTGAACCCTATACATCATCAAAACTAGGAACTACAATGCAATTACATATTCCACTCACAAACCCACTTCTTCGTACTTTCCCAATCGCTTAGAACTCTAATTCCAGTATTTACACAAGAATTTCACTTATTCTTCGAATCAATTACCATAACCAACTGAATTTCAATGCAAACCACAACTTCGCAAGGATTTCCTACACCTCAAACTCCAAAAACGAGGAAAACGCAACAAAAATACATAAATAACAACATTTATTCACACCAATCAGTTGTTTAGGGAAAAACGTTAAAAATAGACACAAATTTGCATCAAAATTATGCTAATTATGACATTAAACGATGTTAAACACTAAATATCAATATTAATGTCGTAACACATCCGGCTTGATCATAATTCGAGATAAATGTTACAAGTTACGTATTAAAATCCGTGTAATTCCTCACCGTAACGTCAGGACTTCATTTGCCGGCAAACAAGTCGTGCGTGCCGTCACACTTTGTGCGCATGCGTCAAGTAGAGATGGAATTGCGTGGGTTTTTTAATTTTAAGTTTAACAAAAAAATCAGATTTACAAAAGTTCACAATAATTAAATTTGTAAAAATAAAAACAAAACATTGCGTGAAAAAGTTAAATTTACAAATATTTACAGATTGTAAATGTGATCAAATGATGTAACATTTACCGATTTTTGTAAATGTAAGATTTAAATTGCAGTGTAAATGCACATTTACAATTTATAAAGACATTATAAATTATAAAGTAAAATTACATTTACATCTTAAGTATAATATTAACTTTGCGGTAAAGATTATCGGTCAAAGTGTAAATATGGTGTAAATGTTGTGCGTAAAGATTCTATTTCTAATTATAAATAAATTGTAAATATAGTGTGTAAATTTCATCTTTCTAAGTGCAAATATGTTGTAAATTTACTGTGTAAAATATAATTTTTAATCATGTAAAGGTATAAAGGCTTTTATAAACTCAATTTTCAGTATATAAAACATTATAATCTGTTTACTTGACATTGATTACAGAAAATCAAGGAGATAATTGCGATGTTTTGCGTCATAAATGAAGATTATTATAAAATCTGTGGGTTTTTCCCATATTATTTTACTATAAATGGGATTGGATTTAAAATATTTAAAATATTAAGTGGGTGACGTTAATTTTTTTTATTAGGATGTTGTGAGGCCTATTCATGTGATACAAGTTACTGTAATTAAAAGTGTTGCAGAAAATAAAGGGTATTACGGTGCTCGGGTTTGGAAAAGTCAAAGTAATTTGTTTTGTAAGATTTGAAATTAATTTAAAACAAATTTAAAAAAAAAAACTAAATTGTCGAATTAAACCTCATTCAATTTGTTGAACAAATTGAATGTAATTTTGTTTTTGGTCAAATAAACAATGCAGTTGATTTTGAAGCGTTGAATTATGTCTAATTTCAATACTTTTCAATACTTACAAACAAAATTAGTTGTAAATATTGAAATTAAGGCTGTGTTCTTTCATCGTTGAATTAAGGGTAATTTTGGGTAGGGAGAGTAATTTAATTTTTGTTTAAAAAAAGTCAAATTAATTTAATTTGCTGGAAAAAAAAGGTAAATTAAGCAATTTCAATAAATAGTCAAATTAAGCCTACTTTCATTCATAAACCTTAATTTAGGCTACTTTTGCCTAGGAATGTGATGTTAATATTGCAAAGAAAAATCAAATTATGCAAATTTTTTTCTGAAAAAAAATCAAATCAAACTTAATTTTCCCCTAAAAAATGAAATTAAGCCTACTTTTGCTTATAAAAGATCAAATTAAGCCTACTTTTGCTTATAAAAGATCAAATTAAGCCTACTTTTGCTTATAAAAGATCAAATTAAGCCTACTTTTGTAATTTCAAGCCTACTTTTGCCTTTAAAAGGCAAAATAAGCCTACTTTTGCTAACTAATTGTCAAATTATGCACATATAAATCAAATTTCCTAATAAATAGTCAAATTGAGCACAATTTCATTAATAAATAATAAACAGCCAAACCAAGCACACTGCAGTACACAAATAATCTAATTAAGCCTACTTACATTCATAAATCATCAATAACACACTTTCCCCTTTAAAAAATCATTACCTGATAAAAAAAAAAAATCACTCCACCCTCCCCTACAAACCTCAAAAAAAATTCCAAAAACTTCCATACCAACAATTACCAGCAATGGCGGATGCATTCCCGCGTCTAATTTTCTAGTAATCCGCTTAACACCTGTCTAAAAAAAGCTCGGAAAAATACACTAATTGTCAGTTTATACGGCTAATACCAGTAATACTACCCACGAGCATTACTAAACCTGTCTTTCCCTTTCAAACGTTACCCAATGGCAAAACAATGGCCTTGCAGCCCACGCATATCAACCGATGACACGTCAATGATCGATATCGAAGTAAACAGATTGTAAAATGATTGTAAAATATTTGGTTTACGACGATTGTAATAAGTTGCAAAGAAATGAGATTTATAAAAATTTAAAATAATTCAATTTGTTGTAAACATCTAATTTTTTATAATGTTCAGTGACATTACTAGGAATTTTGGTGTCAATTGCAAAACATGTTCATGTGAAATGCACATGTTGCAAAAATTATAGATGAAATTGAAAAAATAGAAATTGAAAAAAAAAATTCAATTTACTTAATAATGGAAGAAATTCAAGAAAATTCATGAAAATTTGCCAAAATTCAAGAAAATTCATGAAAATTTGCCAAAAATTCAAGAAAATTCGCCAAAATTCAAGAAAATTCATGAAAGTTTTTCAAAAATTCAAGAAAATTCATAAAAGTTTTTCAAAAATTCAAGAAAATTCAAAAACTTTCATGTTTGTCCAAGATTCAAAAAAAATTTTCCAAAATTCAAAAAAATTTGCCAAAATTCAAGAAAATTCATGAAAATTTGCCAAAATTCATGAATTTGCCAAAATTTGCCAAAATTCATGAAAATGTTTCCAAAATTCCCCAAAAAAATTGCCAAAATTCAAGATAATTCAAGAAAAAAATTTGCCAAAATCCAAGATAATTCAAGAAACTTTTGCCAAAATTAAAGAATTTTATAAAATTTTGCAAAAACATTTACTAAACTCCAAACAGATTCTGTAAAAATTCAAGAAAATACTGCAAAAATTCAAGATAGAAATTTGAAACAAGTGTAGTCATCAAAAACAAATTCCATCAATCTAACTAAATCGCACAATATATCATTACTTGTAAAAGAATACTTTACAAAATTTACCCGAAAGTCCATTTAAAAGTCGTAAACGTAGCCAACATTTACAACGAATTTGGTTATTGTAAATTTTTGTGAATTTCATTTTTCATGCGGCGAGTTAAAAGCGAAAAATTTCCTGGAAAATCACACCTTAAGCGAAAGGGTTGAGGATCCCGCGCGATATGTCATTTCATGGAATAACCGGGTCAGTGTGACTTTTAGCTACAGGAAATGGCTCATCGCGCAGTTGTCCGGGAAAACGTAATGGGATTAATAGAGGAACCATTTTTTAACGATAATTGTGGAGCAACAACGTTAATTGGTGTGTCATGGTCGTGTATAGTGAAGTGATTTTTTTGTTGTTTGGAGGAAAGTTGTTAGGAGTAGTTGGTTTGGTTGGAAACTGGTTTTGAGATTAGTGTCGAGTTCGATTAATGTTTGTTTGGGGATTAAATTATTAAAGTCGGTGTGGATTGAAATGTAAGGTTAAACTGTGCGTGAAGTGTTGTGTTTGAGGAAGTTGTGCGGTGTTTTTGTCATTTTTTGTTGGATTTGGTTGTGTTTTTGTGTTGTTAGATTTGATTGTTGTTTTGTGTTTTTAGTTTTGTACGTTGGATTGAATTTTTGTTTGGCATTGTTGGATTGGATTTTTGTGTAGTTTTGCATTGTTGAATTGAATTTTTGTGTAGATTTGAATTGTTGAATTGAATTTTTGTGTAGATTTGCATTGTTAAATTGAATTTTGCTTAATTTTTCATTGTTGAATTGAATACTATAATAAAATATTAAATTGCAGAGTTGAATTGCAAGTTTTACTTTGCAACAATGCACATTTTTTTAAATAAAATTCAATTAAACAATGCACAATTTAAATGAGATTTAATCAAACAATGCAAAATTTAAGTGTAATTTAATCAAACAATGCAAAATTTAAGTGTAATTTAATCAAACAATGCAGAATCAAAGTGAAATCCAACTCAACAATACAAAATTTAAGTGAAATCCGACCAAACAACAATGCAAAATCCAGCTAAAATCCAATCAAACAAATGCAAAATTGAACTAAAACCCAACAATACACATCACCACAAACCATACACAATTTAAAAAGAAAATTAACACACTAAACCCCTCCCCCAAAAATCACTTCACTGCAAAACCCACTCACCTCAACAACTTTCCACTCGCATCAACCACCCGACCTTTCATTAAAAACAATCACACTCAACTTTTATTTGTTTACAATCAATACAGAATAACAAATTAAACTCATATAACCGTATTTTACCTCATTAAAAAACCCATAAAAAATCATGCCATTGCACCACAATTCACCTAAACACACTTTATTGCACCCAAATCCTCCGAATTGTCGAGGCTGATAAACTAATCCGAGCGAAATTCACCGGAAAATCTCGGATCAACCCGAATTAAGACTGATAACAGGGCCGCGCTGGGTTTCATAATAAGTGACTTTGCAAAGCAATTTCGCATGTCTGCAATTGACTGTCAATTGTGCGGCCCTTGTAATGCATTCACAATTTGTCTGCAGCCGCACGAAGCCCAGACAGAGCTCGATTCGAGATTACTGTTTATTTGCTGCAAGCAAATGCGAACAAATGCGAGCAAAGTGCGTTAACTTTACTGAAAAAGTCAAAAAAGCCTCATTATTTTCTTTCTTGTCGTGGAAAAATGAGAAAAGTATAAGATTAGGTTTTAAGTTGTTCTTAATTGCTTTTATGAGGATAATGTCTGCAGAACCTCGATATAACGAAGTGGTCTTGCAGTTAAAATTCGTTATAACGAATTTTAGGGAGTAAAAAAAAATTCGTTATAATTAGTTTTTGGTGTAATTTGAATCCCGTTATAACGAAATTGCGAAATTATTTCGTTATATCGGGTTTTTTAGCGAAATGCTTTTTGTTTTGATGCTAAATGTTATTTAAACGAAATTATTTAAGTAAAATTAACATTTACTGACCTGAAAATCAAGTCATTAGTGACTTTTCGGATGTTGTTAAGTCTCTCGCGATGAAAAAGTGAATTTTCGTTATAGCGAAATTTGTTACAATGGGATGTCTACGGGAAATTCGTCAAGAATTTTGTATCATTTCGTTATAACGAGGATTTTGTACCGCACAAATTCGTTATAACGGGGTTTGACTGCACAGCCTCTCAGTAAAAAAAAAAATTAAAACAAAACCCCCTTACAGCGAAATGATTAGTACAAAGTTACAAATTTCGTTATAACGAGATTCGCTAAATGACTTCCTAATAATTTTCTTTAACAAATCGCAGCTACGATCTGGAGCAGCCAGCATTTGCTTTACATCATCGTAAATGTAAACAAACTGATAAAACCACGTGATCGCAATCAACGATAATTACACATTATTTATTATAAGAAAAAAAACATGGAAATTTGCATTGAAAAATCTCCACATTCTCACGCAACAAAAAAAGAATAAAAATAGTAAAAAAAAAAAAAAAAAAAAAAATTCTTTTTTCTTTCACCAAACAGGAAGAAATGCCTACAAATGGCGTATCGAATTCTCTCCCGCCATACATGACCTTGGGGATCCCCCCGAGAGAAGGTCACTCACAATTGACGTCACTGATAAAGAGAAAAATAATAAAAACACAATTAGATAATAAAATGACGCCATTTTTATTACTATTTTTAATTTAAGAGAAAATTTTTTTTTTTAATTTCCAAAATGGAGGCTAAGGACGGACACTTTAATAGACAGGTGTGAGTCGGTCGACTGAGTTTGGATTTCCCAGTTCCTGCCTCACGACCATTATTTTCGCAATTTCCCATTTAAGGAATGCGAATTATCTCATTATACGTAGGGAATAAACAGTTGCACGTTAATTTGTCGAATTAAACACCTACTGTTACCGAATTAAGTGTTTTTAATGGGTAATTACAGCAAAACAATGCTTTTACTGGGTTTTTTCAACATGTAGGCTTATTTGCGTCACTTGTTGCTTTCCGGTCCGAATGACGCGCGTTTACCATTCAACCTGATCGAAATCTGTATGTACGGGCATGCAATCTTACGATACAATACGATATGATACATTTTGTGTTTTATGGGAAAAATAAAAACAAACATGTCGGAAGTTGTTTTACGACCCCGTTAAAGCGAGTCTATATTTGTATTTTATGTTTTATTGGTTATTGGGAGCAGCCATGTTGGATTTTTTTTTTCTTGTCGGAACCAATGTCAACTTAATTCATATATTTTCTTTGCTAATAATTTTTTTCTAGGTTTATATATAATTTTTAAATAAATTCAACTTTTTCAGTTTTGAACTTCAGTTTTGTAAAACAGTTTAAGTCTGTAAAAAAAATGCAGAAACAGACGCAATTCAAATTTTATACTTTTATTTATTAAAAAAAGTAATAAAAAATTCAAATTGCAGCTGAATATATTTAGGAATAAGTTAAGATTTGTTCCTATGGGAAAGAAAATCCAACATGGCAGCTCCCATTGCCTTTTACGATAATTTCTAGATGTACGTCAATAACCCGATACGATACGTTATCGCTATCCCATTCTATAAAAAATCGGCGATAGTACCACCGTACCCCCACCCCTAGAAACTTATATTAACCTTCCAACAATCCGAATAAATGGTTATTCAACTCGTGAAAAAGTACAAAAACTACACAAAAAAAATTCGAAAAACTCCGTGTCCCGTCCCCAAAGCCCCTCGAAATCCCTCGCATCTTCCCCTCAAAATTGGCAGTTGTCGCGCTAATTCTCGGTTGTAAATCGATTGGCGTGAAAAATGAGTAAGTAGCTGGTGACGGACACAGAAAATAAGTGGTTTGATTCCTGGAAAAGAAAAAAAATCTATTATGCTGTCTGCTACCAGAGGGCCACACTTGCTCTTCGAAAGAGGAGGCGGTGCTACAAGTGAAGTCGGATTATAAAGCCCGTAGAGCGAACATGGGGAAGTCAGATTTCAGCCCATGGCCACGTGAGGAGCGTCTATTATTCCGCCGTAGACACACCGCACTTGGTGTGGATTACCATGCGCCTGATCGCACTCCTATTATTTCTACTACAGTCGTCGATGGCGAGTGCCCGCGACGGCGGCCCGCTCTCAGCTGATGACGTGCATCACATCCGACAGAGACTAATCCGAAGTTTGGGGTTGACCCGCGTGCCTGATATGTCCCAGGTCAGTCGTGAGAGTCCGTAGACTCGTGAGTCGTGATCTGTTTAGTTTTTTTCCAATTTTTTTTTCATTACGTAAGGTATTGTTTTTAATAATCGGTTTGTTCTAGACCGTTGTTTAGGTGGTTTTATTGTTTTTTTTTTTAATGTTTTTTTTTTTATTGATGTGTTTGATAAAGGGAGGTATTTTGTTTGGTGGTATTGTTGAATGTATTTTTGGGGGTTTTTTTTGGTTGTGGTGATGGGTTTTGATTTTTAGGGGTTTGTGGGTAAAATTTTTTAGTTTATTGGTTAAAACTGTTTTCTAAAATGAAATAATGGTATTAAAAACTGTTTTTTAATCAATTTCTGATCATAATAATGGCTTTATTTTAGTTTATCATTGTTTAAAACTGTTTTACATTGTTTTTAATTGTTTAAACAATGAAATAATTAGTTGTAAAACAATTATAGTCATAAATTGCATTGTAAAAACTGTTTTTTAATCTATCTCTGATCAAAACAATAGTTTTAATTTGGTTTTTCATTGTTTAAAATTGTTTTGAATTGTTTAAACAATGAAATAATTAATTTAAAAAAACAGTTATAGTCTTAAATAGCAGTGTTAAAAAAGTTTTGTAATCAATTTCTGATCACAACAACACTTTAAATTTAATTTCTCATTGTTTAAAACAGTTTTCCATTATTTAACCCATGAATGAATTAAACAAAAAACAATTTACCCACAAACCCCATTGTTAAAACAACTTTCCACCCAATTCCAACCCCAAACACCACCTCCCATTTAATTCCCCATCCTTTAAAACGCATTCCACCCATCACACTTCCTCACATTCCACCAAACCCACACCCAAAACTCCCAAAACCCACTTTCCTCACCTTCAAAACTATTTTCACCACAAATAACTCACAGAAAATCAAAATATTTTCAAATTTAGTGTTTTCAAAATAGCAACCACCCCCTCTGCAGCCCCTTAAAAAAGAATCGAAAAGAAACATTATCAGATAAATTCACCTTGACAAGTATGCATGGAATGTAAGCCAGCCTGGTGATGATGGGGCCCCCTATTTTAGTAAAAAGTGATTCAGCAAAAAGGCATGACATAATATTTTTTTCCACTCTGTACCCAGGAGTGTTGGCCGGCCCCATCTTCCGTAGACAAATACGAGGTTGTTAGCGCTAGGCGCTTGACCTACAAGTATAGCGACCATAAAAAAATGGCTAATACGTGAAGAAATGCTCAGAGAGGAGGAAAATGTCCGTTTATATTTGCAGGAATGTAATTAATGACCGGTTTTTTACATTTTTTTCCTTTTTTCTCATCAATTGATGTGAGAAAAATGAGATTTACAAAAATTGACAATAATTTAGTTTAGATTTTTGTGAATTTGATTTTTCTTGCAATGTAATCATTTGTTCTTCTGACATTTTTATTTCTTTGTCTGTAAGGAAAACCCCAAGGTCACAAATGCCCTAAACGACATAGTTTTCAAAAAGTTATGTAATTTGTGTAAAAAATTAGGAAAATGCTATGACGTCATTGTTTAATTCGAATCTTGTCATGGTGTTGTGCCCTTTGTTTATTTTTTGTCTCTTCGTTGTAGGTTAATATCACAGCCGAAGAGAAAGCCGAAGCGTATCGACAGTACTTCGCGAGGTTGAAGGAAAAGGAGAACGAGAGATTGGACGAAGAGAGTGAAGATGAAGATGATGATGATGAAGAGGTCGAGGAGAAAATACTTAGTTTTAATGCAAGTGGTAAGTTGAATTAGTGTCTTGAAGATTATGTCTTGCGACATTGTTAAAAGAGAAGTGTTTAAGAGCTTGATGGTCGGTTAACACCATAAAGGTTGTGAATTCAAGATAGAATGAACTTGCTCACTGTCAAGTGTGAATTAAACAATCAGCTGAATTACTCATAGATGCAACGCTTCGACACTTTATCCAGCAATAATGTCATCAGACTCTTCCGCATGATGTCAAAAGCGACAAATCTGAGATAAATTAGTTTTTGTGCCCTACTTTCAAAAATTATCTATAATTCTAATGCTAGGTTCACACCTGACGTAACGTAACGTTAACTTAACAAATTAAGACTTAACTATAACTTGAGTGTGTTCACACTTGCCAGTTGTTTCTT
>JAQIXT010002604.1:0-10369 GCA_034700445.1 Stenotaenia linearis | reverse complement strand
CTATTTTTGGTCAATTTTCTAAATGAAGTGACCATTTTTGGTCAATTTTATTAATTATCTAATTAAATTTAACCATTTCGGTCAATTTCGGTCAATTTTCGAAATAAATTTGTTATGTTTGGTCAATTTTGGTCATTTTCTTTTTGGAATGGTAAAGGGTTAAATGAAATTTTGGTTTGATATTTTTTTGATGAGGGTTGAAGGGGAAAGTTGGGTTTGGGAAGTTGGAGGAGGAATTAGGGGAAGAGGAAGGCTTTTGGTGGTTTAAAGTTTTTGGAAAATTAAAAGATTAAGGGGAATTTTGGGTTGTGAAATTTAAATATTTTTTTTGGCGATGAGATAGTAAACATTTATTTCGTTACGTAAAAAGAGAGAATTTGACGATATTTTGTCATTTAATAGCGTTACAACGTGAAAATGAGGATTTTCACGTTAAAATGAGGGTTCAAAGGGGTGAAGTTTAGTTTATAACGTTTGGAAATGGAGATTGTAACGTAATTTGATTAGGAAAAGTGTTTTGTAACGTTAAAAAGAGGATTTTTACGGTTTTTGTACGTTATTTTACGATTTTAAGCGAAAATTTCCTTTATAACGTTAAAAAATTGCAATTCTTTACTTCTTAACGTGAAAAATAAAGCGTGAAATAAAAAAAAATTTGCGTTTTTGACGTTAAAACATCAAAAACGCGAATTTAACGCAAAATCCAACCACAAAACCGCAAACAAAACGCCATCTTTATTTATCTCACAAAAACACAAAACCACAAAAACAAAACACCCATACACTTTAACACCCCGTACTAACCCTCAAGGCCGTACTCAACTCTGATAAATACAACAAAAGCACAACGGTACGATGATACTTCGATTCGACCTTGGCGATTCATTTCCTCGACGCCCCTCGTCATTGCGTCGTCCTCCGCTTAGCGGGCCGCTTCCATTCCAACCGAGGGGCGTTCCGCACCCGCCGCCATTAACTTATCGAAATAAAAACTCGCGAATTCCCTTATCGCTTTATACAGTTTGCACTTGGTACCCTGAGAGTTTACTTATTGCAACCGGTGTCGAATTGCACCAACGGGGCAACAGTCCACGACTGATTTCGGTTTATATATTCATTATCAGATTAGATTAATATTTCCTACCTCCCGTAACGAGAAAATTGGGAAAATAAACCGAAGATCGGCTGAATCACCGAAGAAAAGTTGCGATTTTGGAAGATTTTTGGAATTTTTTGAATGGGAGAGTTTGGGAGGTGCAGTGACGCGTGCGCGGTTGAAAATGTGAGGTGATGTTGCCATGGATACCGAAGATGAGTTAATGAATGGAGTTGTGAGGTATGGGATGAGTGGTTGGGGGTTTTGGGAGGGGGGAAGGGGAGTTAGGGGTTTTGGTGGGTTTTTTTGTGAGGGGGAAGGGGTTTTGAGGGTTTTGGTGGAGGTTGAATGGTTGTGTGGTTGAGGAATTAGGAATGAGGAATTAAAATGTACAGGATTTTACCTTTTTGGATGTAACTGTGGAACTGTATGAGATAGAATTAAAAACTAAATGGATTTAGGATGTTAAATATGTGTAGAAACTTTTCTAAATTGGATATGTGGGGGTATTGAGGCGTGAAAAAAAGTTATAATAGAGGAAAAGTGGTCAAAATTGTTTTTTTTTTCAATGAATTTTAAAATTTTGAAATTTCTCTTAACAGGATTTTACCTTTTTGGCTGTAACTTTTGAACTATATGAGATAAAATTAAAAACCAAAGAGATTTAGAATGTTAAATATGTGTAGCATCTTTTCTAAATTGGATGTGTGGGGGTATTGAGCCCTCAAAAGAAGTTGTAGTGGAGGGAAAGTGGTAAAAGATGCATTTTTTCCCATAAATTTGAAAAATTTTGAAATTTCTCTATCAGGATTTTACCTTTTTGGCTGTAACTTTGGAAATATTTGAGATAAAATTAAAAACTAAAGGGATTTAGGGAGGTTAATGTGTGGGGAAACTTTTCTAAATTGGATATATGGGGGTATTGAGTCCTCAAAAGAAGTTGTAGTGGAGGAAAAATGGTAAAAGTTATTTTTTTCCCATAAATTTTAAAAATCTTGAAATTTCACTGACAGTTTTGAACAAAATTTATTATAAAATTTTTTTAGGCTTCCGGAGACCCAAGTGTCGAATTTAGAAAAGTTTCAACACACATTGAGCATCTTAAATCCATTTAGGTTTTGTTTTTATCTCTTTTTCTTCTCGAGTTATGGATAAAAATGTCAAAGGTAAAAAGAAATTTCTGGATTTGGTGAAATTGATATTTTTCCTTTTTGATTGTAACTTGGGAATGCATGTAGATAGAATGAAAAACTAAGTGGATTTAAGATGCTCAATATGTGTGGAAACCTTTCTAAATTGGATATATGCGGCTGTGGAGCCCTGGAGAAAAGTTATAATGGAGGAAAAGTGGTAATAGTGATTTTTATTTCATGAATTTAAAAAAAATCCTGAAATTCTACTGAAATTTTTTACAAAATTTATTATAAAATATTTTGAGACTTTCATAGACCCATATATCCAATTTAGAAAAGTTTATATGTATATTAAGCATTATAAATCCATTTAGTTTTTATTTTTATTAACAAAAGTTCCAAAGTTATGACCAAAAAGGTAAAAATGGAAAAAGAAAATTTCTTCATTTGTAAAATTGATATTTTTCCTTTTTGACTGTAATTTGGGAATGCGTGTGGATAGAATCAAAAACTAAATGGATTTAGAATGCTCAATATGTGTATAAACTTTTCTAAATTGGATATATGGGTCTATGGGTCCCTCAAAAAAAGTTATAATGAAGGAAATGTGGTCATAGTGACTTTTTCCTTCAAAATTAAAAAAAAAAATTAAATTCCACTAAACATTTCTTACAAAATTCACTATAAAATTTTTCGAAGCTTTCGGAGACCCAAACTCCCAATTAATAAAACTTTCTACACACATTCAACATCCTAAATCCATTTAGTTTTTGATTTTATCTCCAACAGTTCCAAATTTATGGCCAAAAAGTAAAAACAAAGAGAATTCCGTATTCACAAAAAGTAATGTTTATCTTTTCGGCCATAACTTTGAAACAAAACGAGATAAAATAAAAAACAAAATGGATTCAAGACGCCCAATATATGAGTAAACTTTTCTAAATTGGATGTATGGGTCCCCGGAAGTGTGGGAAGACGTTATGACGTCATTTGCAACCTTGAGTTTTATGAATGAGTCGGTTTAATAGTGAATTGATGGCTTTTTCTATGTGTTTTGTAGGTGCAACTGGTGCTTGTGAAAGAGGCTCAAGAGGAAGATCACGAGGCAGATCTGCAACAGGTAACGCGCTAAATGACGTTTGATGCTTTTCTTAATGGAGCAAGTGGCGTCGGGTGGTCGCCGCTCGGTTGGCGCCCATGTCCGATTTATTTGATGCACCTGACCATCCAATTTGGAGTAAACTGCGTCTGAGGAAAAGCGAGGGCGATTTGGGTGGCGCCAGCCGGTTGCAGTTGCATTTATTATTCATAGCGATGAAAGAAATGAAAGTTTGTTGCACTTTTTAGTGGGGAAGTTGGGATGAGGATGGAGATGGTGGTGGAAGTGTTGGGTTTGGGAGGAAATCAATTATTGGGGAATTTTTAGGAATTTGGTTTTTTTTTTAAATTGGTTTTTTGGGGGATTTTGGGTATTTGAATTGATTTTTGGGGTTTTGGGTTTTTAGGTTTGGGTTTTGATTTTGTGGGTGTTTTAGTGGTTTTTGTGGGGTTTGTTGTGTGGAAATTTAAGTTTAAATTTAAATTAAAGGGAAAGTTAGATTGTTAGGTTGGAATTTGAGTTGCAGGTCAGGTTTTTTGGGGGATTTTTAAGCTTTGTTTTTGTGGAAATGAATGGAAATGGTGATTGGTTTGGTTAAAAATGTCAATTTTGGGTGTTTTTAGAGGTTAGTGAGTGGGTAAAAGGAATGAATTAAGAAATTTAGTTAAAAAATGGAATTTTTAAAAACAAGGTTAGGTAAAAATCTAATTTTAGGCAATTTTAGACCCAAAATCTGTGAAAAAAATCAATACTTCGTCAGAAAATCTAATTTTAGGTAATTTTAATTTCTAAGTTTATGAAAAAATTTCACCATTTTACTCAAAGATCTAATTTTAGACAAATTCAGACCAAAGGTCTATGAAAAAAACCTAATATAACAAAAACAAACACAATCACCCAAAAACTCAATAAATCCCCCACAAAAACCAATCAAATCCCAATCCATCAATCAAAAACAGAAAAAAATACAAAAAGAAAAAAAAAAAAAATTTCCTTTTTAAAACTAAACACAAAACCATTCAATTACCCAACAATCACATTCCGATTACAACAAAACAACAAAATTCCGCCATTTCACTTGGATGAAATCAAAAAAACTAAAAATTCCACTTTTCCATTCACAGCTTCACGGCTGAGCAGCAAATCATTCTGCTCGTCACGCAAGAAAAGTGTCCGCAACGCAGCTCTACGTTCTCGAAACATGACGATGCGGCAGACGACCACAACCCCGTCCAGGGACCCATCAACAACACCCCCGGACGACGAGGAAAAGTACCTGCACAAAAAGTTCCAAAGAGCCGACTGCCGGTCGCCCAACGTCCCAGCAAAACCCACAGAAACGAAAGAAGCGGACGCGGGAAGCGACCCGGGCGCAAAAACCCATCAACTGAAGGCCCTCGAGGCCCTCCTGAAGGTGACGGAGCTGGAAATCATCAGGTCTTCCACACAATCGCCGGCGCAGGAGAAGAAAGGCGAAGAAGCGAAGAACAAAGCGGGAAAACACATTTGTCATTACTGCAACAATTCGTTCGCAAAGCCGAACGTGCTGGAGAAGCACGTGAGGGTGCACACGGACGAGAGACCCTTCCCGTGCTCGCTGTGCGGGTTCGCGTTCAAGACGAAGAGTAACCTGTACAAACACAAGAAGTCGCGCGCGCACACGCTCAAAGTGAACGAGATGAAGAGCGGCGAGTCGAGCGACACGGCGGAGTCGGACGAGGAGAAGGACGAAGCCGCGCAGCGGGTGCCGCCAATCAAAATGCAGACTTTGCTACATAATAACCACATTGTGTCAGTTATACCAAATACGAGTGTAAATGTGAATTCGGACAGGGAGGCGACCGAGGAAAAGGAGGCGTTCAAAGCGACCGGTCGCACGGTGTACAAACCAAAGTTCCATTCGGCGTTCTTCGGAGAGAACCGCAAGTTCGTGGAGGAGAAGAGCGAGGAGGAGAAGAGCAGGGGGGAGGAGGAGCAGCGGCTCAGCGACGTATCAGGGGGTCAAAGCAAAGAACCGGCCAACGAGCCGGTCGTCGTCGTCAAGACCAAGTCGGCGCGCCTGACGTCGCCCGAGTACCTCAAACAACACATAAGCAACATAATCTCGAGGAACACGGCCATCGTCGAGACGCTCAACCCGCTGTGGTCCAGGAGGTTCCTCAGGCAGTCGAGCGTGGCATCGAGCCAGAACGTCGACGCCGAGCTGCGCGCGAGGGACAAGAACAGCGTGCAGTCCAAGTTGGCCAACGCCTTGCTGAGGCAGGATCAGGACGGGAGGCCGCTGCTGACCGGGAGTCAGTCGCTGCCGGCCACGCCGAGCATCATGGGATTGACCGCGCCGCAGTTCCTCGCCGAGGTGCAGAGCAAAGTGATGGCGGCGGTCAACGAGTGCCCGCCGACTCCGACCACTCCGCTGCCTCCAACGCCGTTTTGTCAGGTTTTGCCCCCCATTTTGCCCCCCATTTTGTCCCCAATTTTGCCCCCCTCTTTGGGGAGCAAAGATGGGGGTGTCGTAGTGGTGGAGGAGAGCGACGGTCATCATCCGCAGAATCCGGAAGGGAGCATCATCAAGAACCTCCTGCTGGCGAAGAGGCACGCGGCGATGAACGCCATACCGTCGATCGTCGTGAGCCCGGACATACAAGTGGGGGACAGTCAGGAGTGCGGGGAAATAGTGAGCGTGGTGCAGGAACAGCAGCACGAGTGCGGGACGTGCAAGACCTGGTTCCGGAGTCCGGAGACGCTGCTGGCGCACCAGAACCACTACTGCAGGAAGAACCAGATCGAGAACGAGGCCGGCGGGTTCGCAGACAAGTGCCCAAAGAAGAAAGGGGAGGGAGCGACGACACCGAAGCCGCGGGGGAGGCCGAAGGGGTCGAAGAACAAGCCGAAGGAGTCGCTCAGCTGCAGCAAAGTCCAGTCGCCGAGTTCCCCAGTCAGTCCCTTCGTCTACTCCTTCTCGATGAACGACACCCACGGGAAGACGCTGAACGCCCTGAAAGGGAAGTTGGTCTGTCGGCAACTGAGCGACGGCGACGGCGAGAAGAGGGACTCGAAGGAGATCGAGGCCCAGAATGCGATCCTGAAGAAGCAGCTGCTCCTGGGAGGCGACAAGAGCCCGCCGCTGAAGAAGCGGAAGGTGTCGGAGGAGGTCCTCGCCGGGGAGGAAAAGTCGGCGGACAGTCAAGGGAGCACGACGTCGACTCTTCGGTCGCTCGAGGAGCTGAGTCGATATCCGATGAAGACGAACGCCTTGCAGATGTTCGGTGGGAAGGTCCAGATATTCAACGGCAACGAACACAAGAAGATGCGGATCGACCCGCAGATCCAGCAGGTCCATCAGAGGACCAGCGGACTGCTGGGAATGATAGACACGGGCGTGAGCGGAGTCTCGTCCAACTCGTTGTCCTCGACTTCGACCGTCGTGACGATAGCGAAACCGGTGTTGAACTCAGGCGGGACCATGATGCAGGTCCACGACTCGAAAGCGAACGCGCCTCCGTCGGTCTGCATCCCGGTCGTCGCCCTGGGAAAGGCGGTCTTGGACAATTCTCCCGAACATCTGTCCAAGTTCAACCAAGTCGGCGCCGTCGTCCTGTCTTCGGCCATCCCTTCGTCGCCGCTCGTCCAACCGACGACAAAACCGTCGCCTTTCTATTCGATCGACATCAGCCACTTACAAATCAACGCCACGCCGACGACGACGATAACGACGACAAAAGCGTCTTCCCCGCTACCAACGATACCGATACCGATACCAAAACCGGAAGTACCCAAACCGAGCGAGGTCCCCGTACCGACAATCAAGATATACAACGCCCCGAAGAAGGAGAGCGCGCCGAAGCCTTCGGTGCTCAAGTTACCGGAAGAGAAGCCGGAAAAGACGAAGAATTTGCTCACCCCTCCGCCGATGCGACCGACTTCCCTCCCGCTCAAGGCCTTGGGGTCTTCGATGGCCGGGAGCACCCTCATAAGCCCGGAGACCCCGAGGCCGAAGAAGAAGTACGGGCAGTTGTACTTAAACGGACAATATTACACTTATTTGGGGCTCAAGTGCTCTACGAGGGTGTATTATTGCTGTTTGGACCCGCCGCAGCCGATGTACGTACCCCAAGGGTCGGATTCGAAGTTGTCGATGTACTCGAATTGGCAGACGGTGCCGATAAAGACGGACGAGTTGAGTCCGGTGACGGCGATGGCTTGTTATAATAACCAGCAGAGGAATAACGGGGCTTACGTGATGGCCGGGGCGGATAAGATGGAGTATATGTTGACGCATTCTAGTTATTGGAGTTTCAAGCAACACGAAACGAAGAAAGGGTTGGAGAAGATGGAGGTGGGGCAGAGCGGGACGTTTGAGGCGAAGACGTCGGTCGTAGTGGAGGAGGTGGAGGCGAAGGAACCGGAGAAGGAGAGCGGGAAGTGCGTGGAAGCGGAGTCGCCGAGTCAGTTGAGGGGGAAGCATAAGAATAAAGAGGTGAATTGAATGGGTTTTTGAAAATTAAATTTAAAATGGACAAATTTTCTTTATAAATTTCTGAAATTTAATTTTTTTTTCTTCAATTTCTTAGTCTTTTTCCGAAACGGCGACACGAGAGCCAAAACGAGTGAGAATATTCGAAGGAGGCTACAAATCCAACGAAGAGTATACGTACATCAGAGGAAGAGGAAGAGGGAAATATGTGTGTGAGGAATGTGGAATTAGATGCAAAAAGCCGAGCATGTTGAAAAAACACATACGTACCCACACAGATGTACGGCCTTTTACTTGTAAACATTGTAATTTCTCGTTTAAGACTAAAGGTAATGCAAAATATATAAATTTTTTATAAATTTAAATTTTTTAATTTTTTAAAAATTTTGTAGGGAATTTGACCAAACATATGAAATCAAAAGCTCATCATAAAAAGTGTGTCGAGCTTGGAATTGATCCAGTCCCGGTGTCTATTGACGATGCGCATATTGACGAAGAGGCGCTCGCAAAACAGGTATTTTTTGTTTGTTTTGTTGAAAGTAAATAGTGGAATTGGAGATAAAATAAAATATTATTCGATGCGGTGTTTGGGTTTGATCGAATACTCAATAAGCGAAATTTAATCACGTGACAAAAAGTTTAATTTGCAAAATTGCATTAAATTTAGTTAAAACAAATATTCAATTTTTGGGATTGTTTTGGTAATTGAGTGAAAAGGAAACTGAGCATGCGCATTAGAGAAAAGAATGCATGCAATTCACCTTTTTGTAATTTAAAATCTAAGATTTTTTATGTCTCTTCTACATAGTAAAGATATAGAATTTAGATGTCTTTGTAATGTAGGAGAGACATCAGGAATTAATATTAATTTGTAATAAAATAAAATTAAAAAAAAAAAAAATATATATATAAATTAATTATTTCAACTATTTTAGGAACGATATGAAAAGGAATTTGGGAAATTTACGGACGACGATGACGACGAAGACGATGACGACGAGGACGAAGAAGAAGACATGGACGAGGATGATGAGGACGACGACGATGACGATGAAGACGAGGACTTGGAGATCGAGAGGAGCGAAACGGAGAAACGCAAACGCATCGCGCTCGAAGTCGTCGCCGGACAGTTCGACGACGCGACCGAAGACCCGAAGGAGAAACAAACCGAAGAGAAATTCCCGGCCGAAGAGGAAGTGGCGCGCAGTCTACTCGACCTATCAAACCACGGCAAGGATTCAACGGACCCAGTCCAAGAACCCAGACAAAACCAAAACCCGGATCTGGACAATCGGAACCAAAACTGGACCCCGGGTTCTCCGGAATTCGAAGACCCCGACCGCCCACAGCCGACCCCGACCATCTACCCGCAACGCATCGCCAGCCCGTCGATCCAACTGACCGAATACCTCGAACCGGAACCCCGGGAAGTCGCCGACGAACTCATAGGAAACCCGCGAGTGGTCTGGCAACCGGGGACCCCGAAACGCCTCATCGTGTCCCTCGAACCCCGCGACACCGTGTCGCCGATGGGGTACGGGTACCCGGAAGACAGAGAAATCAGAGAAATCAGAGAAATCGAAACCAGAATCCGGAAATACAGCGAAAACCCGCTCGTCGACTACGTTTCGACGAACCCGGCGCTGGACCCGCAACTGTACCCGCAGGAATGCGACGCCGTTTACCTGAAACCGGTCGACGGAAAAGAAAATCCGGCCGACGAACCCATGGACCTGAGCGTCGCCAGCGGGATGCGGATGGGGTTCGGTCAGGGGTACCCGGAGGACCCCGGGTATCCGTTCTGCAGTCCGCCGAGGAACGAAGAGCGGAGATCGGTTTTGGTGTCGCCGGTGAGGGAGGACAACAGTTCGGAGATCTACGAAGCGATTTCGCCGCCCCCGGGTTACGAACACGGGTTGGAGGAGTATTCGAGGAGCAACGGAGCGAGGGCGGTGTCGCCGCCGGTCGTCGAAGGGGCCTGGGAGATGGCCGAGCCGTCGGCCGAAAGGAGTTGTTCGATGCTGCACGCGTACTTGACGGAGAAGCAGGGGGAGAAGGAGGGGAAGAGGGCGAGTCCGAGGATGAGTCCGAGGATGAGTCCAGGGGTGAGCGGGGGGAAGGTGGTGGAGAGCGGGACGCCGATCGTCGTGCCGACGTGCTCGAATGCGCCGCCGGTTTTTATTGGTAGGTTGTGGGGTTTGGTGCGAGTTTGAGAGTTTGTTTTTTGATTGTTTTTTTTTTTTTTTTTAGGTGGGGAGTTGTTGCCGGCTATTGGGAGAGCTGAGTTTCTTATGCCTTTACACAGGTGGGTGGGTTGTGTGGAGTTTGTGGTGGTTTTTGGAATATTTGGTGCAGTAAATTGTATTTATTTTTGGGAAAATTGTGATTTTCCAATTGTTTTTGGTGAAATTGTAAATATTTCTGGTAAAATCGCAATTATTTCTGGAAAAATTGCAATTATTTTGCTGATGTTGCAGTTTTTTCTGATTGTTATTGTATTATTTGCTATTTTCTAATTAATTTTGCTGAAATTGCAAATATTTTTGCTCTGATCAGAAATATTTTTA
>JAQIXT010002603.1:0-10377 GCA_034700445.1 Stenotaenia linearis | reverse complement strand
AGGAAATAACAAGAGGAAGTGGATTTTTTCCTCGTTTATAAAAATACAGTTATTTTTTTTGAAATATTAAAACTCACCCGACGAATTGAATTAAATTATACCCGACGAGGTAACCGGTCACTATTTTAGATTGTTTCTTTTTGGTTGTCATTTTAACCGAACTCGTAGAAGCTTGAGCCATCTTAACGATCGAAAACTTGTTCTTTGAACTCACCCACGACTCGATTTCTTTCGTAAATCTGTAATTATGTTTAATTCTAATTTCCATCGCCAGGTGTCTCACTTAAAATTTAAATTATCTCGTGTCCCATCTTGAACTCCCGACACACGACTCGCCGCTTTACTTCGGAACAAATGAGTTGTTGAACCGTTTTGACCGTAACGACGTTTGAGGTTTGTGAAATTTTGAAATCCTCGTTCGCTTTTATTTATATTTCAAATTAAGTTTAGCTTTTATTAATTCACGAGATAGAATACTGCACATGGCGCCCACCGCAGCTGCTCAGTTGGCACCGGTTCCGGAGGAGGAATTAGAAAGGAAAAGTGGTATCAATGCCGTGTTATTAGGACCACCCGGCTCTGGGAAGGGAACGCAGGTATTTGTAACTGTGAATATTAAAAAAAATTATTCTATTAACGGAGAAATGTTTATTTTTAGGCACCGTTACTTAAAGAAAAATTTTGTTTATGCCACTTGGCAACCGGTGAGTTTTAATTTTTTTTTAATTATAATTTTAAAAAGAAATTAAAAATGTAAATCACGTAATTTTGAATGTTTTAGGTGATTTGCTTCGTGCCGAAGTGGCTTCTGGGAGCGAGTTGGGTCGGAATTTGAAATCGATAATGGAACAAGGGAAATTAGTCGGTGATGAAGTCGTTGTTGATTTGATCGACACCAATTTGGATAAACCCGAATGCAAAAATGGATTTTTGTTGGACGGATTTCCTCGTACCATAAACCAAGCGTTGAAAGTAAATTTTTAAAATTTTTAAAATAATTTTAAATATTCATAATTTATTAATTTATTTTTATTTGAAGCTGGATGAAATGTTGGCTAAACGAAAAACCAAACTAAATTCCGTAGTCGAATTTTGCATTCCCGACTCGTTGCTCGTGCGTCGCATCACCGGTCGTTTGTTCCACACTCCAAGTGGTCGTTCTTATCACGAGGAATTTAATCCTCCACGCGTTTCAATGAAGGACGACGTTAGTCCATCTCTTACGTAATAATTCGATTAAAAATAATCAAAAAATTTTAGATTACTGGAGAACCACTCGAGCGTCGGTCGGATGACAATGCGGAAACACTGAAAAGACGCTTGCTGTCGTATCATGAACAAACCAAACCTCTGGTCGATTATTACTCGAAACGAAGTACAAATTCCAAAAAAAAAAAAAAAAAAAAAATTAAATTACAAAAATATTTTTTCCTTTTTTAGATATCATGTCGTTCGTTGACGCGTCTCAAAAACCAAACGCAGTGTTCGCAAACATCGAGAAAATATTTAACGATGCGAAATGTAAGGATAGAGTTGCATTTATTTAGTTTAAAGCCCTCATACGTGAATTCTCTTGCAGTCAAAGAGAAAATTAGTTCTAAGCTGTAAGACCCAATTGGAATTCTAGAAATATCGTTTATTTTTGTAATTGTATTGTACAAAAAGAATGAAATTTGTGGAGAAATAAAGTTTACACGTTTGCATCTTTATTTGGTCACCGTTTGAGTCTCAAAACAACAGGCACTGAGGTACAAGGAAGCATGCCGAGGTCTGTGATGACTGCTGAAACCAAATCGGGTGGAGTGACGTCATAAACGAGATGAAGTATGTCGAGACAAGGCATGTCTTGCCAATCTTCCAGGCGATTCGAATTGCTGTTGGTTCGAACCAAATCCTCCGGGTTACCTTTTAAAAAAATCGGTTTTTAACTGATTTTTAAAATTTTGTTGTTGTATTTTTTACCTAATTCATTATAAACGAAAGAATCGATTTGAACTTTATCCGTAAATTTGTGAGTTTCGCAACAAACTAAAACCGGTACGTTGTACGCTTTTGCAACGAGTGCTACTTGAGCTGTACCCACGCGAGACATAACGTAGCCGTTCGCTAGTAATGCGTGAGCGCCTAAAAACACCTTCGTGACCTAAAAAAATTTTCAAAATTTTCAAATTAAAAAAAATTTTTACACGAAAAATGGATCTCACTTTCTGCATTGCGTACGAAATGGCATTGATAAAAGTGTACGTGCACTCGATTCCGTGTTTGATCAAACACGTTTTTGTTTTTAACCCTTCCAATTTTGGTCTACTGTCGACGACAATAACGTGAAATCGAATTCCTTTCGAATACGCTCGTTTTAACACTAAATTTACGACTGATGAACTGAAAAAAATTTAAAAATTTAAAACTAATTTAAAATAATGTAAATTTATATCAAAACTCACTGAGCAAATGTCAAGATGACGTCACCATCTTTAATTTTTGCGAGCGCTAAATCGGCTATCGTTGTATCGGCGACCACGACATTTTCTTTAATGTAATTTTCCACGGCTTCCAGTAAAGAGTTTTTGATATTGAAATCGGAAGTTGTCGATGTTACTTCGGTTAATCGGCGTTTGAAAAACTTAACCGCGTTCTCCATGCTCACCGATATCGGCCGGCATTCTTGAAGAAATCTATTATAACGCAATTTATGTTCAATCTAATATTGAAATTGAAATTTTTCATTACGTACTGAACTTGACTGTCTAATTTATCATCTAGATCTCTCGACAGTTCTTTATTGGATGGCGTTACGTATTCGGTTATCATCTAAATAACGAAAAAATATTTTTAAAAATTATTTTCGCACTAAATTTGAAAAACAAACTTGTTTCAAGGCATGAAGAAATGCAACGCATCGAGCGTTTGAGCCGCAAATAGTTCCGGCTGCGTACTGAAGACCCAAACGGAGCATAGCCGGGTGCAAATCACCGCGAGCGAATCTAGAAAAACCCGTTACAATTTTCACAGATGGTGAACAACGAATAACTTACGGTGGCAACTTTAATAACGGTTTATCCGCTTTATATTGACGCAAATGACTCAAGAAATGAACTTTCCTTCCTTTATTAGCAGCCACAACTTTCGGTTTCTCTTCTTTGACAATTTCTTTCACATTTTCTTTCTCCTCTAGTAAAAAATTGCGATTATTATCAACGATTTTAGTAAATAAGAAATAATTTACTTTCTTTCACTTGTGTTTGACTTTGAGGTTTAGTTTTCGCTGCCATTTGAGCATCTTTAGCCGCTCTCTGCAATTCTTGCAAAGCTCGACGCTCCGCTCTCTTTTCCGCGGTGGATTTCTCGTTCTGTTTCGACGCTAAATCAAAAGAAATAAACTATAAATATTATCCCACTTTTAAAATAAGAATCGTCACCATCAGGCTGCTGTTGCTTTAATTTCGCTGCTCGTTCCGCCTCAAACTGTGCCTTTCTTTCGGCTTTTCTTTTCGCTTTCTCCGCTGCGTCTTCTTTACCTGTACGTTCGACTGTTTGGTCGCCCGATGAAGGAGAAGGAGGTAAAGTTGATTTTTGCTGTTCGTGCGCTAAATACTTTTGACTCGGGAGAAATATTGCCGCTTCGGGATTTAATTGGAAATTACTTTTCATTGGGAAACATTTTCCGACTTCGTTGATCTCCATTTCGTTAACACACAAATCTTTAAATCAAAAGGATTCTGCTTGTATTCTACCACCTGTCTTTCATCGATACCATGCTTCTGCAACTGGAACAGATTGCATCATCTAGTAAAAGTGAAAAGTGCCGTCAGTTTATTAATTCATAATCGAAAAGAGATATTAGGAATTGCTCCAATTAAAATACAACGAACGTAGCGAGTTCAGATCCTTTCGAATTGATGAGTTATTGACACGTTTGAATATAAATACACTTTTCTGCACGATGTTATTCAGGTGAAACACGAAGTTTGAAGTAAACTAGCGCCTTAGGAAACAGTGGCAAACTAAAAAGTAGATTATGTACATAAAGCGCTTCGACGTGTGGCGTCGAGGTCAACGGTCGCGTGACGCGCAGATCTTCGAAAGTGAAGCATAATATTATGAGTGAAGAAGGTAATTCTTTTTAAAACAATATTTATTTACAAGCTTTAATGTGCATTTTTTAAATATCTAATTTAATTATTTCCCTATAGCTAATGCGAGCGTTTCTGAACGCGAACGTGGTGCAGTTCTGCGAAGAAAAAGAAGACAAAAAACACAAACACAATGGTATAAAATATCGATAAATTGAATTTACAAAAGGGCGCACTTAGTCTGGATGATTTCTTCGGTTTGTGGCGATGAAATTGAGTCAACGAATGAATGGTCGTTTGTGAGTTGTTTGGCCCACTGCTCGATGTTGTACGGCGGACACGAACCTCCCAATTCCGCCGGTAAAATTTCTTTATTTACGTGCAAATGCAAAGTAGTCAAATTATTTCCATGCACGTATAACTAGAATGTAAAGAGAGACGTTGTCGAGGCAAAAAAAATTCAAAAATGAAAATATTTAACTCTTTGTTTTGTTTTCTCCTTCAGAAACGGCTTGACGAGCGCGAGGATCGCTTCGACGTACCAGGGTTGACTGATGAAGTGGATTCCCGAGAAACGACCTGGAAAACAATCCTAAAGAAAAGGATTCATCAATCGAACTAGACTTCGTTATTCATCACCGACCTGAAGACCTTCGATGATGAGTTTTAGTAATTTCGGATTCAAGTGAGTCGACTGACGAAAAGTAAATCCGCTCCAGTCGATGATCATAACAAATCCGTTGATTTGAGTTTCTTCTTCTTGAACTAGTTTCTCCAAACTCAGCAACAGCGCGCGGTAAATGGACACCAAACTGTACCGCAGGTGATCCCAATTGGAAGCGAACAACACCAAAATCCGCCGCCCGCTGCCGTCACGGGTCGGGAGGACGCCCGGAAACCCGTCGAGCAAAGCCATTTCTATGCCCGGTTCGGCCGCGTTGAATTTTCGAAACAAATTTTTATTTCGACCGCGGTATTCGAAGTACCGTGTGAGTAAATCGAACGAAGATTGGACGTCCGATTTGCGAGCTCGCAGAAATCGAACGAGAAACGCGTCGTCGGTTCGTAAAAAATCTGCGGAATGAGAAAGTTAATTTCGGTGATGTTCATTCGACAATCGTTTTACCGATATCGGGTCGAGTGGCGATGAGTTCGTGGATGAACTGCAAATGTTCCACTTCCCCCTTACCGTCTCGGGTGGCTTCACCGCACGACCAATCGTTCATTTTGAATTTCGCAGCCCACGAAGTCAAAGGTTTGCTGAATAAATCGTTTGAAAAATTCGATTTTGGTGAATTTCAATGAAAATTACCGTTTTTTAATTTAAGGTGTTTCGCATGATGAGCATTTGTCGGTGAGCCGCGACCGTACCGACACCTGGTGGTAACCACGGCAACGATGTGTTGATTTTTATTGACTGTTGACTTGAAGGTGAAAGTAGGTGAGACGTCGGTTTTATGGTTTTCGAACGACAAACGAAGATTTTAACTTTCATTTTCAGCTTCACGTTTACGATGTTTGTTCAGCCTCCGGGCCGTGCGTCACATTCAAGTTTGATTCAAGGTCCGCGAGTATAAATTGGTTCGTCGAACGATGGGTTTTGCAGAAAGTGAAATCTCGTCGACGATTTCAACGCATACGAACCCCGTCCGAAAAGTTTTGCAAGAGGTAAGCCATTATTGGATATTTTATTTGATTTTACGGTCTGATTCGAGTTAGTTTAATTTGAAAACATGTGCGGATCGAACCATTTTATTTATTAGGTTGAAATGTCGATTTTTAGATTAAAGTTTAAAGTTCAACGCAGATTCGATCTCAATGACGAATCGTGATTAAAACAAATTAGATTAGTTTGTTCCCCCGGACTAGCGGTCATCACATGTTTAGGTTTAGAAGTTTGCGATGGAAAAAGAAGAAAAGGATTAACAGGTTGGGATCTATTGTAAAATTAAAGCAAATTGAGGAAAAATTTGTTTTTATTTGTTTTTTTTTCTTAAATTTGTAGAAATTCCGTTGGTTTTATGTGTTTTTTTTCTTAATATTTTTTTGTAAACAATTTTTAAGTGTTGCAATAAAAAATGGGGTTGATTCGATCGTAAAAATGACCTAATTTTTTATTTGTTCATCTGTTTTAGATCCAACAGTATGCCTGACAGTGATATAACTCGAGCTGAATTAATAAACAAAGCCACGCAAGAGTTGCAAGAAAAACCAGAATGGAGGGAAAGAGACATTCAAGCTTTGAGAGATATGGTTTTGGGTAACGAGAAAAAAAAATTTAATTTTTTACAAAAATTTTTAAAAAATTTAAGTTTGGTTTTTTTATAGCTGAAAGAGACTTGAACTGCCGCATGGATAACGAATTTTTACTGCGATTTCTACGAGCACGAAAATTCGACTATGACCGTGCGTTTCAATTACTTAGAAATTATTTCACAATTCGATTACAAAACGCATATTTATACGAAAATTTCCGTCCGTCCATCGTTACGCACGTATTCGATCAGAACCTGCAAACGATGTTACCCGAACGCGACCAACTGGGTCGCAAAGTTTTTATTTTCCGCGCAGGTGCGTAGAACGAGGAAAAAGTAATAAAATACTGAGTATTTTTTTTATTGTTAAAAACAGGAAAATGGAATCCAGAACTTTGCAGTACGGATGATATTTTCCGAGCCAATCAAATTTGTTTAGAAAATGCAATCGAAGAAGAAGAAACTCAAATTAACGGTTTTGTTGCCATTGTTGATATGAAAGATTTCGGAGTTTCACAAGGCAAACATTTTAGACCGGCGTATGCTAAACGAGTCATCTCTTTAATTCAGGTAAATAAACTTGATTTTTTTTAAATTTTATTTTCACAAAAAAAAAAAAAATTTAAGGATTGTTTCCCAGGACGATTCAAAGGTTTCCATTTTGTAAATGAATCCGCCATTCTCGATATGTTGTTCGTCGTGATCAAACCGTTTTTAAGCGATAAAATTAAAACTCGGGTGAGTAATCGTGATTTTTAGATTAAAAAAATCTGATTTCGATTTAAATTTAGATACATTGCCATGGTTACGATATGA
The DNA here is from genome assembly GCA_034700445.1 of Stenotaenia linearis. Taxonomy (NCBI): domain Eukaryota; kingdom Metazoa; phylum Arthropoda; class Chilopoda; order Geophilomorpha; family Geophilidae; genus Stenotaenia; species Stenotaenia linearis. The sequence goes on along the minus strand of JAQIXT010002603.1, from coordinate 3,233 downwards.
AATCGTTACATCAACACATTTGCGCGGACATTTTGCCTGAAGAATTCGGTGGTTCGAAACCACCGTTCGACAACTCCGATTTCGTTCGAGGTTTGTTGGAAAAAGACGAGGAGTTTTATTCTAACTCAAAATATGGTTACAATGAAACGTCCAATCAAAACGATAAAGCTATAGAGAGTTTCGATGGAATTGTTGGAAGTTATTACAGAAAACTTTGCATCGAATAATTTTTGTAATGGATATTAATCGGAATAAATTGTTATTTTATTTTCACTATCGAGTAATTACTAAATTTGTTACATAAAAAATATTTGATTAATTTACAATTCTAAACGGAAATGAGTAATCAAACCCCAGTGATCGCTGGGAAAACGACGACACGATGGGAGCCGTTCCAAACCGACCAAACCGAAATGAACCGGAGTCAAACGTGCGGGGTTTGACGACGCCATATAAAGACGATCGAAACGACATCGCGGTTTAAAACGACCCGGGAAAGATTTGTTGTCGTTACGGGTCATGTCCCACGTATAACAACATTCGGGTCGGCTTCCGCACGCGATCCACAAATCCTCCAAACCCGTGGGAACTCCTCCAATTTTATCCAACTAAAAAAATTAACGATTCAGTATCAATTTAAAATTTTTTTTTTCACTCTAGTACCTCGGTATCCCTTAGATTAAAATCGCCCCCGACGAGAACGGTTGTGTTTTGGCCGCAAGCGTCGAGAGCATATTTGAAAGTCGTTTGAAGTTGTTTGATTCGTTCGTTGGAATGTTCTTTAGTACTTTCAAGATGCGATGTGATGAGGAGTAACGGAATTTCTCCCATTCTAGCCTGAGAATTCGAGGTTAATTAAAAGAGCTGGTGAAGGGAAATTAAACTGACTTTGACGACGAGAAGATTTCGTTCCATTTTCGTCGTTGGAAACGGAATTACTTCAAAATCCAAACCTTGTATGGTGCCACGCTTTATAAGAATTGATGTAAAATAGCCGTCCTCATTTCCTTGATAAATTTGGTAAGCTGGCAGTTCGATTTCGATTATACTGAGCGTGGAAGGAATGACTTCTTGTAAGTAGACGACATCTGGTTGTTCACTAAACGAGTTAAAAGTATTTTATAAAACCGATTTTACTTGACTTTGTTTCATCTCTTACGAATTGATAATTTTGCAAACGAATTTCGTTCTTTTCACCAACGAATTTTCATCCAAACCATCTATGTTCCAGGATATCAGAGTCAGAGTGGTTGGGTCTTTTCTAATATAAAATTAATTGTTTTTAATAAATTAATTTTCATAAAAATAATAAAACGTTTACTCTGTTGTTTCCCCAGACTCAACTCGGTCGTCCGATGACGTTGTTTCGAAATACGCATTGATCGATCTCTAAATACACACAAAAAAATTATAATCAAATAATTCTTGTTCAATGGTTGTCATACTTGCAAATCCCACTTTCGATCTTGAAGAAAAAATTGTGCGCACGCCGTGTCAGTGCTGGTGACTTTTGCAAATTCATCGCACAATTTATCACAAGTCGCTCGGTCGGGAACTGAGCTTTCGTCGATGTCGCTGTCGCTCATTTTTCTGATAAACACTCTCGCTTTTGAGAAGAAAATGGGTGGCAAAGTGAAAGCAACCTTTCCCGCTTGAATTTCTTTGCAAATATGACGAAACGTTGTAATTCGAAGCGTCATAAGCAGCACGGAACTAAACTGGAAAAAACAAAACAAACATGTGGGCCGCCATTGTGAGGTATACCCAAGAGGTTTTCCGACAACTTTATATAAATTATATTAGTTTTAAATTTATCAACAATTTTACCATTATTGTTATTAATTTTAGGTCGTGGCCTACAGCAAAAAGCGATATCATGCAATAAGAATGCGCATTCTTTGAACAAGTGAGTCCTAATTAAAGACAAACTTTAGTTGGATGTATCTCTAATTATTATACGTTTCAGTTTTTAGAAAACCATTCCTCAATTATGGAATTTTAAAACAAAAGTAGGACAAAGTAATCTTGGACACAAAACTACAAAATGTAAAACTTGAGCTATATCGTGTTCATAATCGAAGTAAGACATTTGTTTAGCTTTTATTCACGTAAACCAATTTAAAACCGATTTAAACGACACGAAATTAACATAACACCCAAGTTTTTTTTCATGTGAAAGTGTACTTTAGATTTTGAATTGACGTCGAAAAGATAAAGAAAACAAAACAAGAGTTGCGCCACCTTTTGCAAATTTACAAAATCATGGGAACCGATGAAATAATTCAAAGCAATTTAATTAACCGTTACATAAACGTTTAATTTGCAATCGAGGAGCCCCGAACCGATGCAGAAGAAAATCAAGATGAAATAAATTATTAGCCGATAAATTGCGCGTGCTATGTCACGTGGCAAAGGGGAATTCCCTGCCCCTGCGTGGCGAGCCCATCAGGTATCGTATCGTAAACATTGCGTTGATAACATCCGTTTCGGTTCCATTTTCCGTTTGATCGTTGCACACATAGCAGATCGTTGTACCAAAAGACTTAACAAACTGAAAATAATCGGAAAACGAGTTGTCATTTAACTTTAATTTGACCGATTTGTGTCTTTGTTGGTTTCAGTTTAAATTTTTAACAACCAAACATGGGAAAGAAGAAAGGGAAAGGAGGTGCAGCAAAACAGCAGCAAAAAGATGAAACCGAAGGAGGTAAAACACTTTAATTACATGAAATCAAAATTTTTCAAGTTCGAATTTGATTTATTAAAAAATTTTTTTAGCGACTGCTGCAGAGGCACAACCAAAGACCGAAACCATTCAACCCCAACAACCCCCACCAGCTGCAGAAATCAGACCAGAACAGCAACCCAGAGGTGCCGAAGCAGCTCCTCAGCGAGTGGAAACGGTGGAATCCCGTGGAAGGGGTCGTGGGCGCGGACGAGGTCGTGGACAAATAATTCCGGGGGACATAGGAGTCCCTCAACAAGCACCTGTGTCGCCGAAATCGCCGTCCGTCGAATTTGTCCAAGTTCCTCCACAGCAAAAATCCCAAGAATTCGGCGATGGACGGCCCCAGCAACAACAAAAACAACCCCAACAGCAAAAACAAGTTGAAACTAAACAGGCACCGCTCGAATTCGGTGCCGCACCACCTCAACAAGCGCAGAAACAACCGCAGGAACAACAGCAAATGCCCAGACAGCCGCAACAACAGCAAAAACAAGTTGAAACTAGA
>JAQIXT010002602.1:0-10377 GCA_034700445.1 Stenotaenia linearis | reverse complement strand
AAAATTTAATTTACAGCACTGAAAATGCAACTTTAATGCAACTTTATGGCTTATTAAAGCCCGTTTTTTACGCAGTGCAAGGGCAGAGCGGTGTTTCTCACGAAGACTGGCATTCCATGGGCAGAGTGGGGTTTCACGGGAAGACTGGGGTTCATAATTAAATATACAATTTTTGATTTCTATTTACCCGGGCAGCGCCAGGTACCTTTGCTAGTAGGAATATAAATCACAGTTTAATTCAAATCTTATTCTTTTCCTTTTATTATGTAAAATTATTTAATTTGGATACAAACTTTATTATTAAAATATTTTCCAACAAAACATGTAGAAACACATTACAGAAGCATCACATTACATTTTGCACTCAATTATTTAAAAATTTTCTAATATAAATTTTCTCAATTTCTCTTGCTTTTATCACTTCTTTAGTATCCAAAGAATGAGCTCCTCTCAAATCAAGATGATGAGCGGCTCTCTGAATATAAACTGCAACCAAAGTGGCTGAAAGAGATTTCAACACTCCACCGCCTGCCCATGGATCTAAATCTCCATTACTAATGTAAAGAAAAACAGTTACAATTCATCACTTTCCACACAAACTCACCAACATACCTAAATATAATATTACTCGCAGCCTGAATGTTTCTTCCACCATACATAACAGGTGCCATAAACTCTCTTGGTGTAACTTTGTATGTTTTATGACAATTGTTGGCAAATTCATAGAAATCCCATTTAGAAGGTTCAAACATGTCTTTAACGCCATCTGCACACATTGGCATAATCATTTCAGTGCACGCCTTCATAATAACAAATAAAAATATATTAGTATGGTAACAACTATCTTTAAATGCAAACTCTTTGTTGTAGTTTTCGACAAAATAAAGCTGACTTTTGTTTAATATATATGTTTTAATCCTTCTTCGAACATATAAACGCAACTGACCACTGGACGACATCCTTTTTATACACCCCTAACAGCGCCACCTATCATCACGTGATCATACAACAATTTATACCAATGGCGTAAAGTATCCAACACACTCAATGTGTTATGGTTCAACATATCAAGAGCTTTCATTTAAAGAGTTACAATCTACATATGAAACTTAAAATGAATTTTTCAAACCTGATAATCCCATCCTTCATCGCCCAGATCTTCAGTACCCATGTTCGTAACGTTCAAACACTTTGCATCACCAGTGTAATTAAAATAAATTGAAATTCCATTAAAAATAGCTTTCATTAGCTGTTTATCCTCCAATGAGCTATTTAACAGGGATTTACAAACTTCCTAGAAATAAAAAAATAAAATTTCCTTTAATATATGATGATGATGATGATGATGATGATAATGATATGAGATAACAGTGTCATGTTGTCACCTTTACTGGCCAACCAGGAAGATTAGCCATGAAATTTGTAGGATATGGATAATTCATCATTGCTAGAGATGAGTATGTTTCACCTAACCAATTTTTAAAATTAAATAAATCAGTATCAGTTTGAAGTGGATCACAGAGATAAAAGGTTTTTGTCAGAAAATCTCTTCCACTCTCTGAAAACAGATAGTAAATCAGTAAATTTATCAAAATCAGATATATTGGTTATTTTTAAACCTGTCTCATTGAATTTGTTGATAATATCCCACGATTTCCGAATGGATTTTGAGCATTCAGGCGATTCTAAACCGAAATCTCGAGTCACGAGGTTATTAAAAGCATCACAATCAGTTATGCCGGTAAACTGTAGAATTGGAGCAGAGGCTGCCAATGACCTTTAAGGGAAACAATATTGAAAATTGTATTTAACAATAGTTAAAAAAATAATTACCCTTTGACAAGATGTGGATACTTCATCCTCATCCAAGCAGCTAGCATTCCACCATACGAGCCACCAAAGGCAATTACTGGTGAACTCTTAGCACCTTTGATTGTATTTTTAATATAGGTGATTAGTTCGGCAAAGTCTGCCAAAGCTTGTTCAGATGTTAAATATCCAATTTTTGAAGGATTCTGTGGGGGAAAGGCGAAATATTTCTTTCTTTATATTATAGAATTGATTTTCTATTAATCATTTATTCAATTTTAGACCCTTGCTCATGAAAAATTGCTTCTGGACTATTTTGTTCAATTTTAATCTTGTCCCAACAACATTGAAGTAATTTTAATTAAAATTAATGTCGATTGGATACTGAATCAATGTTTATTTATAGACATGAAATCAGTATTGAATTATTATTGGTTCAACATTGATTTTCATTTTTTAAAAAAAACTAAACGGATGCAATATATTAAAAAAAATTTTTTTTGATTATCAACTTCATTTTGCTTATTAAATGTTTGTTTACCGAGTATGATTCATTTCCATATGGTAAAGATTCACCATAATACCGGTGTTCTGCGAAGATAATCAACGCCTTGAACTCTTGCGCAATGTCCCACATAAATCCCTATGAGAAAAACAACTTAATTAATTTATGTCAAGGCTTTACCTTAAACATTTCCTCACTGTGTTGTTGCAAAACCATTCTATATCTCCTTCATTCCCAGTATAAAAAAATATAGGTCCTGTGCGTGGTTTCCAATATGTATCATTAATTAAAACTCTTTGCAGAAATATATCTTCATTTGCAAAACTGAAATGATCAACCTAAAAAATAAAATAAAATAAAACAATAAAAAAAAATAAAAAAATTTTGTAACCGAAATAATGTAATTAATTACCTGTTGCTGAAAATAAAATATATTGTATGAGTATGATGTCACTTGGACAAACAGAGAAAAGCAAACAGTGATCAGCAGGAGTGTTGACATGTTTGCTTGTGATGTGACGGGAAAACTGTTTTGAGTATTTTGAAATGAGAATTTGATTGCTGCTTATCATGACATTGGTACTAGTCACGTGAGACACTTGTAAATTAATCAACTTCTGTCTAGTATCTGGGTTCAGCTCGGCATGATCAGTCATGTGCTTTGGCGTTCCGCCATTTATGAATTAACCAATAACTTCGTAGTTATTGCAAAATGCAAATCCTACAATTCGTATTGATTTTGCATGATCGTCGTTTTCTTGGTAAAAGTCTCAGGTTATACATTTTTGAAATTGCAAAAAAATTCTTGACTGACCTTCACTTTTAGGGTTGTCAGTCAAATACTGGAAAAGTATGTTGATTAGTCGATTTATCGAAAAAGTAAAGTATCGATATTGTTGAGTGATTTTTTTGGGCAAAAAAAATATTTCATTTGAATAAAAAATTTAAAACACTGTAAATTAAATCTTTGAATAAAAAAAAACAAATAAAATTCATGATGAATTTATAGAAATTTATAAAAATAAAAATTTAAAAAAAGAAAAAAATGAAACTATAGAAAAAAATTTAAAAATTTAAAACAAAGCCTAATAAATAAGTTTTTATTTCAACTTTTTCTGTTTGATTTTTAAATTTAATATTTTGATTTTTTTTCTCGATATGAATCGATATTTTTATCAAACGCTAACACCAGACGCCAACACCAAACAGTCAACAATTCGCACAGCACAACTGCACTAGAAACCGAAAATACAGTTTTGTATAGCCTCGGTTGATTTTCTTTGAGTTTCAAAAATGAATACGGCTCTTTCAAGAGCAAATGCAGTTTTTGCGTTTACTTTAAGTGTGTTAGCAGGATTAACTTTTATTTGTTTTTTATCAACAGCATTTAGTGAGTACAAATCCAAAGTTCAAATAGGGACTGTTAAAGCTTTGGTGTAAGTTGAACTCGTTTAAGCCACGTGTAACTAATATTCTAATGTGACATGTTATTTTGCAGAAAAAATGTGCCGGATTTCAGTGCATCTCGTGAGAAGAATGATCTCGGGTTCATAACATTTGACCTGCAGTCGGATTTGACACCGTTATTCAATTGGAACACGAAACAGCTGTTTCTTTACCTAACAGCCGAATATAAAACTGAAAATAATGTAAAATAATGTATTTGATATTCATAGAATTCCTGGAAATAATTGCTAATACAGTATTTCATCGAAATGGCCACATTTAATTACAAGTTTTATTAAAAAACCGTTGCTCCTGAGTGGTGTAGGTTGTCGTCAAATATAAGTTCAAGTAATTCTGGATTTAATTTAAAAATTCTGTTTAATTCGATAAAATTTAGTATAAAATATAAACACTTGGTATGTGATATTGTAATAATTTGGCAGAAATTGAATAATTTGGCAGAAATTGAAAAATTTAGCAGAAAATTGCAGAATTTCTTTTTAGAAAATTATAGAAATTTAGTATAAATTCAGTAAAATCACAAAAATTTAATTGAAGGCTATGGTTCTACAGAATTTAGTAGAAATTGCACAGCTTCAACAGGAATAAGCAGAATTCAAACATAAAAAATTAAAATAAATTGCTCTCGATTAGAATTTAAATTCTGAAATGTTAAATATGGTCTGATACAATGAAATACTCCATTTATTTGCAACTTTCGTTATTCCTTTAAAAGAATTTGCTAAACCTGGTATTACGAACTTTAGTTGAAATTTTTTTGTTTTAACGAGTTTTCACATTACAAAGTTTATTTTTCACTATGGGAGATTAAGAAATGTCCAAAAAGTCATAATGATATATTGTAGTAGTTTTATAATTTAATTTTCAGAAAGCGCAATCTTAATTTCACTTAAACTTTAAAGTAAAATTAAGACAGGATTTATATTATATTTAATGAAAACTCATTAAAACAGAATTGTTTCTTGGTTTCTAACATTTTGTTAACAACAGTTTTTGTCTATAACTGAAAAATTTTATTTTTTATTTATCTCTAACTGCAAATTAAAAACTCTTATTTTTAAAACATATCTGAATTTTATAAATACTAATTGATATATTTAATTTCAGAAATTAAATCAAGTGGTTTTATGGGATAAAATCATTCAACGAGGAGAAAATCCAATTTTAGACTACAAAGGAGTCAATACTAAGTATTATTTCTGGGATGATGGAAATGGATTGAAGTAAGAAATATAATAATTAAGAAATTTTAGATTATATTTTATTATTATTTTCAGGGGAAATTCAAATATTACATTAACACTTTCATGGAATATAATACCAAATGCTGGTAATTTACCGAGTATTTACGCCGATGGAGCTCACAGATTTGTTTTTCCAAACGAATATACATCGGCAAGAATGTAATTCTGCCAGTTATGAATTAATTAAGTAATTTATAAACAAAATAATTTGTTTGAAAAACTGCAAAGAAAGTGCATTAAATTCATTTTTATAACATAAATGTGGATGAAGTATGTTTTTGGATACACTATATCGAAATATGAATTGTATATTGCTTATTTGTGCCTATGGCCATATTTTGTGCATATGGCCCGTTATGGTTGTGCAGGTTACTTCACCTTACAAAGTTCTGGTGCCTCTGAAGGTTTGCCGTCACGGTTTATCTTTGTTATTATTAGTATGTTTCCAGGGATTTTCTTTTCTTCTTTTTTTTTCTTTTTCTTTTTATTCTTTCCTTTTTTTAACCATTTGGATGTCTTTCCTTTTTCTCCTGTTTTTTAAAAATTTTATTGATTAATAACTCTGATACTTTGGAAGGTTGACTTCTGTAAGATTTTATGACATCATCATAAAGCCTTTAGTCAAATGTTAGGCACCCAAGCTACATTTTTATTGACTTAAAGAAGTCACTCTTGTATGTTTTTTGATTTTTATAAAATAGTCTAATTCATTTAATCCCAATCGATAAAATATGCACAATCGTTTCAAATACTTATGTCTACAACAGAAATTTCCTGAAGAAATTTCCCTATGCATTTCTCTTTTACGACAATTCAAGTTGTGGCCGTTATACACACTTTGAATTGTTTATAATGTTTCTTTGCAACTTGAGTAGGTAGGCATTCGCTCTCACAGAATTGCATAAATCATGGGTAAGTTGTTAATGTTAAACTGACTAAAATCTAATGTAGTCTGATCAATGAATATTAAACCCAAAACCCCTGCTTGACATTTATTCAATATCTGATATCACATTGCAAACAATAGACATAATTTTTTCTAGACAATCTCAGGACCTCTATTAGTCCAGGGCACTTTACAGAAGGGGTTCACTAATACAACAAATGCTTCAAGCACAAAATAATCAGTAAAAATTAAACCAAAATTGAATTACCAAATACTTGTATTTTCAAATCAAATCGGTATGATATCTGTTTTTGAGGAGACACTACAGTGATGATCTCCAAACCAATGGGGCATATTTTGCTCATATATGCATCTGAGATCTAAGCAAAACATATCTTGTGAAATGTTATAGTTAATACAAAAACAGAACAAATGTCACTAAGCAGAAATACTTAACAGAAAATAAGTATTTACTGTGTCACCGGGACAGCCGTAGGGTTTCTCCCGTCCACTCAGGAACCCCATTGCCCACTCACAGTCTGTCGAGGGTGGGCGAACCCATCTAGAGGGGACTCAGGGGGGACTGAGGTGAAGTGGAGGATTGCGGCCTTGTAGTGGCCAGTTCTGGCCACTAGCTTGTGCCCCACGAGACGTGCTCCGACCTCTACGATGTACTGTCGACGTCTGGCTGCAGGCCTCTTGGCCTCGGCAGCCCCCGGGTGGTAGGGGAGCGGATGAGAGTTCCCGGCACAACATGGACCCAGAACACCAGCTGTATTGTGGCCGTTGGATGGCAACATCCTCCGTCTACGGGCGGGCCAACTTGTGAGTAGGTAGGTGTTTGGGCTGGGGGACCTTTAATAATAAAGGCCAATCAACTCCACCCATGCGCCTTATACTGTACATGAAGTGCACCGGCCATATCCTACCTACCCCGACCCGAATGGGGGAAGTGGGAGAAAACCGGTCACAACTGTAACACCTTCAATGATCTTGGGATCAAGTTTTTTTTTCTCTTTTAGTGTTTTTGTCTATTTTCTTTTTTTCATCCAGGTTTTTTTTGTTTTGCTATTAGGTTTTTATTTTGTTGGTTGTCTTTTCTTGTTGCATTCTTGGACAATCAGTGTATCTTTAGATAAATCTATCTGAAGATACAAAAAATTTCATTCTTTAAAAACCAAGCAACGCTATCTTACAATACCAGCATTATTGCAAAAAAGTTCTAGTCTTAAAACCCCACTCTTCTAAACAAGTATAAAATGGGCGAGGAAGAAGAAGGAGGAGAAGATTTGTTACCACCTATAGGAGTAAAATATTTTTAAAAAATACATTAAAAAATTGTAAACAACAACATCACAATTTCAGACTTACACTGGTGATAGAAATTCATACGGACAAAGACATGGCGAGGGGAATGCAGTTCTTCCCAATGGCGATACATATGTTGGTCGCTATAGTTGTGGATTAAGACATGGTCAAGGAATTTACAGATTCAAAAATGGTGCCAAATACTCTGGAACCTGGCTTTATGGCAAAAAACATGGTTTTGGAACTTTTGTGTATCCGGATGGATCAAAATTTGAAGGTTATGTCACTATAATTCCTCTTTTTATTTTCGTTTTTGAATGTTTTATTATAGGTTTTTGGAAAGATGGTATGAGAAATGGTTATGGCATTTACTATTACATCAATGGAGACACTTATGATGGAATGTGGAAAGACAATCTAAAGCATGGGACTGGAATTTATGTTTTTAAAAAAGCTGGAAGTGCATACACAGGGCAATGGAGTAAAGGAATTCAAAAAGGATTTGGACATCTCATACATTCAGGTCATAGATATGTTGGGAATTTTAATCAAAATAAACCTCTTGGGTATGGAAGATATATGTTTGATTATGGATGGGAGGTTAAAGGGAAATATGGTATTTTAGAGAAGGTGAGGTTGTAATAGAAAGTATTGATTGAATTAAAAGTTTTTGGTTTTGTGTAGGAAGGTCCAGAAACTGGTGAAGAACAGCCAGAGGAGAAACCTCAGAAATTAGCTGTTTGGGTTGGTAAAGATGAAATGGAAGCAATTTCCACTATGCCTATGCAACCTATGCCTCATAGATTGCCTTTTGATAAGATCCTATCAGAGGATGAGTTGGTTTTTACTATGGAAATGGATTGCAGGCCTCCCGATTTGGAACCTGACGTTGTTGGTGAGGAAGTAATTAATGCTGAAGAAGCAGCAGACTCTATGAGAAATTAAATTTGGTTTTGTTTAATATATATTTATTTATTATGTATTTAACATAAAAATTTGAATAATTTTATAGTGAAGAGATTGCAGTTAATTATTATTATTTATTCTTTAAACTTAGTAATGCTTATTTTAACTTCTATCATAATATATCTTTAGTAGAAATCGAGTGCAGCTTACTATACAGCAACTTGAAGAAGTAAGGCTTAAAATTTTACATTGCTTTTCGTTCCAATAAGATCCTCTGCTGAAACATAATTTGGTCCATGCTCAATTGTAATTGGAAATAGGAAAAATGTCTTTTAAAAGGTGGAATATGGAACTTCTCATAGATGAGGGGGTAAATTCCAACTCTCTATCTCTTTGTGGTCCTCCTGGATACTTCGCTTAATGTGATGCTAAAGAGGCACTTTTATCTAGTGCCTTCGATTGGATTGGGGTCACGGTTTTTGTATTTCTCTTGTTGGTTTTCTGCCATGATCCTTCTCTCTAACCTGGCATTCATTCCTGTTAGTTTAAACTCTCTAATTGTCATTATCCGAGAAGAAGGTAATAGTTAGTTGTGGTCTTAGTTTAATTTAACAATTTGTTTATTCATATAATGTAGTTTATTCAATACTTGCTGGCTCTTGTAGAGTCCCTTACTTTATGATGAAAGTTTTAGGCATTAGAGGGCGCTACTTGTTTTTGTTGTTGTTGCACAGCTGCTGAAATAAACTGGCGGTTGCTGTTTTAAAGGTGTCTCACAATTTGTCGCTGCTTTTGCACTGGGGAATGGTGCAATTACATCCGAAGGACGAACAATTCCTTATACTTCATAGTTTATGTTTTGTTGGTTGTCCTCAATTTCATTTGGCGGTATTAACTTGCATAAAGATTTTTGACAGGTTTAAATATTTGAATTGTGTAAAAAAATTTAGATTGTGAAAAGATTTTTACTTGTGTAAAGGTTTTGTTATTGTGACAACCACCACCCTCAAATCTCGTCTCTTGGGTGTACATCAGTTTTCTTTATTAAATTTAATAATATTAAGCAAAGATTGACTAGGATCTTCTCTTCTGGCATGCTCTTGAGGAAAATATTGATCATTATTAAGTCATTTTCAGGACTTTTTTCATCAGCTTTTTAATCTATTTGTGATCATTTGTGATCATCAAATAGAGGTGAAATTTTGATATTTTTAAATAGTCAACTTTTAATTTTAAAAAAATTATTAAATGACCTTTTAGTCACTTGATCACTAGTTAATCACATTTTGGACTTTTATGACTAAAGTTATAATCAACTGACTCTAAACTGATTAAATTATGTACTAAATGACTTGATAATGATCTATTGTTTTTGTAAGGGATGTCTAAATCACTGTTATTAGATTCAATACATTTTGCAACTGTGTGTTTGAAATGAAAACTATGTACCAGTATTTATAAAAAAGTGTGACACCATCACACGAGTTGTCATCAATATGTGAAATTAGTGTCAGTTACACAAATAATAAAATAAACATGTCACCACACATGAATTTGGTGCTTTCTTATCCTGGCTAAGAAATGCTGCTTGGTTGAACTAAAAAAAGGAAGCTCTTAAGAATTACTCACAGTACTTAATGTTTAGCATCTAGGTCACTCTACGATTGTGCTTTGTTTTTAACTTGATTGGAACGGCTGTAAAATGACACTTTCCTTCATTGACTATTGATACATATGGCAGTAGTTATAAATATGTGTCACTTTAACTGAAGGTGAAATCTTGGTTTAGTTTGTGAGGTAATTCTTCATATAGTGTTTTGCGAGATCAAATAACTCACAACTTTGTTAATCTGCTACGCCTCAAAGTGTTGCAATTTCATTCAATAAATCAGGAAGATCTTCTAATGATTTTCCTATTTTTCGCCCGATTTTTATTTATTCTGCTACTGGTGGTAGTTTTGCAATGCATTCTTTAAGTGCCTTGCATTTATCCAATCTGTATTTCTAATTGTTGCATTTGATTATTTTTTACTATTTCAACTTTGCCTTTGCCATCTGCACTTTCTCCTTTTGTATTTCTCTACAGTTGAAATGAAAGCTAAATAAACAGCAATAAATACCCATTTATAATTAACTAGCTAATTACCCGGCTTTGCTCGGGATTCAAAAAATATTTATATTTCCGAAATGGACTCTGTCTGTCCGTCCATCCGTTCTTGTCTCAGCTTTAACAACTGTGAGCTTTAGTAAAA
>JAQIXT010002601.1:0-10377 GCA_034700445.1 Stenotaenia linearis | reverse complement strand
GACCGCACCAAACGTGACGCTATAAGCGGGTTGACGCTATAGCCGAGGTCGCTACTGGCGGGTCCGACTGTATGTTAGATTTATAATTAACATGAAATTTATAAGTTATAAGACATGAGTTTTGTTTTCTGCAAACTCTACTATTTTAACAATGTTGTTACCAATTGTAGTAAAGATTTATGTGTCACAATACCATCACAAAATCTAACAATCATATAAACAATGCATAAGTTTCTAGAATCTCATAATAAATTTTAATGTACAATATTTGGAAAAACATTTGAGGTTTCATATATTTCTCATTGCATTTCTAAATATATTTTGAAATGCATGGCAATACTGGATATACAGTATAACTTATTTTGTTTGATGTGCAAATGAAGTGCAAATGAGAAGAACTTCTCGTTTGATCTCGCATCTACACGAGATAAGTCGAGATTTGATGTTATGCACCTTGACCAATAAATCTTTCACACTTTTAGAAGCTTTTTCAGTGCATCAGTAAACAAAATTAATACTTAATTTCTATAATTAATTAACAAATTAATAATTAAACAACAGCAACATGAAATTAAAAAAATTACTTATAATTACTTTTATCTCCTCTAGATGGCGACAAAATTTACTTCTTACTAGTATTTATTATTGTTTTAAATTGTAATCAAAAATAAATTAAGTGTAATCTTTTCTATTGTAATTATTTGATTTGATTTAATTATTGGTTACTATGATTAATTATCACTTAATAAAAAATGACATTTTGACTTTGTTCCTAATAAAAATGAACTTCAAATTCCAAGAAAATAAAAACTAGATATGCCAAACCTCATTTCCAAGAAATTCATCAACAATTATATAAATTATCTCTAAAATCTCACAATTTGGAAATTAAACAACTCCAATTTCAATCACATTTTATTTTTTAAAAAACCCATTCACTTAAAGCTGCAGCAAATTGCATTAAATCACAGAACTTCATGTAGACACCAATAAACTGAATTTCCAGCAAAAGTCAATCCTACTTAACATTTTACCTTGATAAACTTATTTATCTTGATAAAGTTAGCACTAGATCAAAGCCAAATCACTTCATTTCAAAATATATACCTTTTGCACATCACCTTTAAGAGTGAGCAAAGAAAAGTCAAGTTAAGTGAATTATGGCAACTTGAAATCAATTTCCACTTGAAATTAAGTAGCAGTTAGTGGAAAGCAACTGTTTGATTTACCCTTATAAAGTCAACATCACATTTCAATAGCAACTCAATTAAATTACCTTTTCTAAATTTAATTGCAAAGTTTAAATTGAAAATCAATGGAAAATTTCAAATTGAAAATCAAATTTAAAATGAGAAAGAAAGAATATAATAAATATTAAATTACTACTTACAAACGCCTTAGTGAGTTGAGATTGCTAAATGCCCCAGAGGGAATTTTGGTCAGTTTATTATTATGAAGAAATCTGGAAAAATAAATAAAACATGTATTTAATTATAATGTTCTCTATAAAACTTGAATTTCTATGATAATTGGTATATTAAACTGTCATTTAGAATGTCTGACAATTAAATTATATTTTATGAGATGACAGGAAATTTTTTTTTATAAAAATTTTTTGCATTTCTTGTAAACATGTTTAATTCATAAGAAAAGAAGAAAATGAGGGTCATTTAAATGTAAAGCATATAAAACTAGAATTAGAACAGTCATAACTTGTCATAAGGCCAATTATGATTCACATTAATTTGATCATCAATAAAAATAAGCCCAAGGATAACTTTAGAAATAATTTTTTTTCTTCTTTTTTGAACTGTTAACACTTGTTTAATAAAATAAATACTTTAATTAAAATTTAAAATTAATTTAATTACTACAAATTGGATTTTAAAAATTTTAAAAATGCAAGTAATTAATATTTTAATTCTTCGGGGAACCTGTTTGAAGTTAGAGACCAGAAATATTTATTGGCAAACAGTGTGATCAAATAAACTAGAGATGTCCAATGTAATATTTGATTTTCAGAGTAACACCAATGTATGCACAGTGATGTGAACTATGGCATTATCCCTAGAAGTAGAAACTTGCCACTTTCTGAAAACTAGTTTTGTTATAGTTGTATCACTGGCCACAAGAAATATCTCCAGAATCACCCCACAGTGTGTGTTTTAAGTGCTGGAAGCTTTCAGTGTGCACTGTGCATAGTCATAACAGTTACAGATAATACACCACAGTATCAGATGCTGGATGTTGTAATCTTAAGACAGTTTGTGTTTTGGGGGAAGATACAGTAACATGTGGCTATTGACACACAACATGAAAAGCTGTGTAAACCATAAAGATCAAATACATTGGATGATAAGCTAATAGCTATTCAACTGAAACATTTCCCCAGTTATTTGTTTACTGCAATATTAAAGATGAGGTTACACAGAGCACAATTATTGGTCTATTTGAAACTGTTTGTAAGGAGAAAACATTTTTTCTGAGTGCAATGCAATATGGGGGAAAAGTTCAGTTGGTTTTACCTGCTCACAATTGCTTTTTGACTGTGATGAATATGTTTTTTTGCTTCAGCAAAGAATACTGATGTTGTTTACTGAGAATCAGTTGGTATAACAATCTGATTACAAGTAAACATGAGGCTTACATGACAATCTATCCATCTACAGAGCATTAATATTTATTTTCCATCCAAACACATATGAATGAAGCTTTTTGTGTTGGAAGTTATTGCATCAAACATTGAAACATCTTTTTCCAGAAAAGTCATTTCTTCTAGAGGCACTTTGAGTTTTTTTTCCTAATACTTTTGTTATAAATATAAACAAAGGAGTACAATGTGAATGTTAAAAAAAGGTTAATGCACTAGATGAATTCAAAAAAGTCAATAAAACATGATTTACTCACACTCAAAGAAATGAAAGTGTTTTGAGGGATAAATATGAGTTCAATATTTTAAATTTGTTAATTTCATTTGAAGTCACCACAGTCAATCTTGTGCCAGATCCTAAATTTCATTGATTTTCCCCACAATTGACCCATCCAAAACACATTTTCAAACTTCCTACACTGATTGATCAAATTTCTCACATAAACTTCATCCATTGGCTCCTAACTTTAAATCCCAGTAACATCACCTTTAAGTATAAGTTTCCCATTTTACCAATTTACCGAATAAAAAAAAATTTACTCAAAGTCTCAAAAACTTTTCCCATTCTTATTTTTTATCCAGAAACAAGATTAAGAGCAAACTTTGAAAGTAAACAAAATCACATCAATCTCTTCAAATATTCCAAAAAAAAATTACACTGGAAAAAAATTACTTTAACCAAACATGTTTTCTCTTCTTTATTTTCCTTACATTTAGATGAGATAAAAACAAGTTTAACCTCAGACTTACACACAAGCAAAATAAAATTACAAACTTTTTATAACCACACAGACCCGAGAAAAACATTATAATAAATAATTAAAACCCTTTTTTCCCATCACAAGCAAAAATGTAATTGCAAACACAGTAGATTACCCGAAAACACTCATAAATTAATGCAATTATGCATAATAGAACAATAAATTAACACCAACTTAAGACAGACAACTTTTGGACCAATAAATAAACCCAAGTATTGTCATGGGACTTGATAGTTAAAGGCCTAATTAGCACATTTCCTAATGAATGTGGAGCCATTTTAACTTCCCAACTCTACAACTACCTTACCCAAAGATAAATGAAGAATGGGTGTGAATTATTCCTTTGATTATCGACCACAACCTGCTTTTTTAATTAAATTTTCGTTATTATTTTTTCCTTTTTGACAAAAAATTTTTTAAAAAAAATTGACTTCATTATTTTTAAATTAAAAATGACTTTTAATTATAATACCCAAGTATAAAATATTCAGTTTTTTATTCATTCATTTCCTTTTTTTAATTTGGGGATAATTTTAAAAATTAATTTTATATTCAGTGCATGAGATCATCCATGCTAATGAAATGAAAGCGAGAAATTAAAAAATGGGAAAATAAATCAATAAAGATTTAAAGGTGAACTTACAATCTGTCCAATGATCTTAAATCGGAGAATGTGTCAACTTCCATAGATTCTAATCTGTTGAAATGGAGGTACCTGCAAACAGAGAAATAAATCAAGATAATTAAAGGATGGAGGAGTAATGGAGTTGCAAATATCAATAATTAAAAATTCTCTGCTATGATTGTAGTGGCATTAATCACCCAAGAGTCATTTGTTATGTTGATTGAATTGACAAAAAGTCAATATATGGGCTGTGTGTTAAAGGGTAATGATGATTTCCAAGTGAAAGTGATGTATTGTTGAATAATAGTGTTTGTGCATTGAAAATGTTTATAGTTTTGTGTGAAAAAAATAAAGTTTTGAATGAAAGAAGTGTTGATTTTGTTGAAAAAAGTTTTAAAAAACATTGTAAATCAAGTGTTTTATATATAAATGTATTTTGAGAATTTATTTGGTTGTGTTAAAAGGCAGAAAAGACTAAATTTTTTGTGGTGACTGCCAAAACTGGGATTCTATTGGTTTTATAATATAAAAGAGAAGAGAAGAAAGCTGGATAAAAGAAGGTAAATCAAGTTTTTATTTGTCAATATTGAGTTTATGGATTTATGTTAGAAAAATGAAGTTTTAAAACAACTGTTTTCTTTTTGTTATTTTTTAAAGTTATAGATTTTTCAAGTTGTGTGATTTGATTGTTATTGCCTAAAGTTTTATTTTGAATTTAAAAATATTCATTTCAAATCAAAATTTCATGGTGCATGGATGACATATAGCATATCAAAATATTCAAATATACATTGCATTTAAATGAAACATCAAGTAAAGTCATGAAATTCTAATTCATCAATTAAAACCTCAGAATAAACAAAATATATTACCATTAAAATAAGTAAATATATATTATAATATGCTATAAATTTTATTATTAACAATTTTTTTTTGTTTGGTCTTCAAAAAGGAGATTAAATGAAAAGTTGTTTGATTTAATGAAATCCAAATGTACCACTCTCTTGAAAAGACAAAAAAGGCATAAAACTGGAATATAGAAGGTCACTTTGCACACAAACAGGTAGGAATGATGTGTAGAGTAAAATTTTACCACTATGGTTTGTGGAGTTCTGCCAATTTTGAAATTTGTGGTTATTTTATTCAGGTGGTCAGTTTACCAAGGTGGTTACATTGCTAATCTCAATATATAATTTTTCAAGATGTACTGATTAAATTAGTCACTCATTTAATATTTCTAGGAAATTGTCAAAATAAAGTGGTTGCATTTAGAAAATGATATTTCTTTTATAGCTGCTGTAAAAGGCTATTCCAATAGCTAAAGGTCAGTGATCTATCTATACAAAAATATATTGGCATTGGCCATTAAAACTCAGAATGAATAATATTATACCACAAGCAATGTGAATAATGAAGATGTAGGTATTTGCATATTTCCTCCAGTCTTTAATGATTATGTGTATTTTGTATAAATTTGTGTTTGCATTTTTAAATTTTTTCATTTCATATATGTAATATTTGTATTAGCATTTTTTCAGATTTAGTAAGCAAATGCATGCTTGGTTTCTTTGATTTTGATGTTTTTTTTGTCAGTTTTAGTTGTAGTTTTGTACATTTAAAGCAAATTTCTGCATACTTCAGTAAATGTTTGCAAATGTTCTTAATTTTTTTGGCTGGTTTTTATTTTCTCTAATTTTTTTAAAACTTTTGCATAATTTCTGCAAATTTCTGCTAATTTACCGCATAGTATTTGCATTTTTTGGGGAAGATTTTGCGTATTTCTACATTTTTTGGTAGAATTTTGCATTTTTTCTTCAATTTTCTGTAAATTTTTGCACAATATTTGCATTTTTAAATATATTTCTATACTTTTCGGCAGAATTTTGCATTATTTCTCCAATTTTTCTGTAAATTTTTGCATAACATTTGTAAATTTTCCATATTTTTCAATTTTTGTCAGAATTTTGCATATATTTCAATTTTTGTCAGAATTTTGCATTTTTCCTTCAATTTTCAATAAATTTTTGCATATTTTTCCTATTTTCAATAAACTTTTTCAGAATTTTGCATTTTTCCTTCAATTTTCAATAAATTTTTGCATATTTTTCCTATTTTCAATAAACTTTTTCTTATTTTGAACAACAATCTAACAAAATCTTATAAAATTCAGCAATTTTTCCACACCCTAAAATTAATACATTTAATTTTCGCACCTCCACTTTCCTGCAATACACCACGCGCAACATCAATCACGCTTCCCAGCACTACAATACATCCTTTCCACCACTAGATAAACCTGACCTGCCCCTTCACCACCTCGAGCACTATGTTTACTCTCCTCTAAACACTAACAACCAACTTCCGCCAGTCTACTTCCGTCACATTTTCACAGGATTAATAATTAATTACAATATAACTCAACCACAAAATGGCCTTCGTCATTGCACAACCCATTCCCTGCATTTTTCACACGTCTCTGAGATTATTTTTATGTTTTTCCCGAATCTTAAATTGCTTCATTTTCTATTCGGTTACGTATAAATTTCCATTCTAATAAAATCAAGCGCTTGTATTGCAAAATCACAAGCAAAATAAAATAAACTTTTATTACCACTTTAAATGTTCTCTAATTTGAATTTAATACCACAGAATCAGAGTTAAAGCCGCTTATTTGTAAGAAAAAACCCAAAATTCCTTATTTTATATACTCACAGCTGCTCCAATTTAGATAATCCTTGAAATGCTTTGGCTTCAATGTTTTTAATTCGATTTTTGTATAAGTACCTATAAAGAAAAAAGAATAAAAAGTAAATAAAATGCAGGAAATTTAAATTTGAAATTTTCCTTTCTATTTTCGAGTAAATAGATAAAATAAATGTTTTATGGTTTCGTGTTTAATGTAACTCTTTGTGAATGTAAATCGGTGCAGTTTATGTCTTGTTTGTGGTTTTTGTGGCAAGTTTTGTGTCGTTTTGTGGGTCGTAAACGAGGGAGGGAAATTGAAAGGTGTAACCAAACATCAGTCAATAAAACTCTAAAGTTTAGGACTAATTTTGTGGCTTTGGTAGCAAGGGAGTTGGCAAAGGCGGTTTCCCTGTAAAGCATGTTGACGGATTGGAAAAAATAATATTTATACACTAAAATGAAAACAAGGTATAAATAAGGTAGAGAAAGGTCTAAAATTGTTTGATTATACCTTTATATTTGTAGTATAAAAACAACTGAAAAGATAATGAAATTTTATGATGTTGCCAAAGGGTTTAATTGGGTTTGAATCAGATTTAATATAAAGAAACTAAGGTTGCTGAACCATTTTACACTTAAGTAAGAAAATTTTTTATTTAAGGAAAGAGATATTTGTCACACAAGATGTGTGTGTAAAATGCCAAAATTATTTGCAGTTTAATCTTTTAGTTATACTTGTTATGCTAGGTTCACACTTACGTTCACACTTGATCATAACGTAACTTAAGAGAGAGGTATGGTGCATTGTGGGATACTAAGTGCCTTAAGTGCTAATTCAACTCTGAGTTGAATTAAGCAGTAACGTAACATTTCATGTTACGTTCAGCCAATCAGAAACTGCCTTGCTTCAAGCTGAACACGCCACTTTGTGTGCGGCTATCTCATTGGTCAATTTGAACAAGAAACAACTGGCAAGTGTGAACACACACAAGTTACAGTTAAGTCTTAATTTGTTAAGTTAACGTTACGTCACGTCAGGTGTGAACCTAGCATTGTGCTGTCATGATGTGAGCAAAATGATCTTTTGTCTCATTCTTCTAAAATTAAGTCAACTGTCATTAATCAATAATATATACTGCAATAAATATCACAATTTTTGTTTTGTTGAATTTATTTTATAACTTAGAAAGTTAGGAAATGAGGCAATTAATGTTATAATACTTCAGTTAGAGTTAGGTTCATTCTTCCCCTCACTGATGACAAACTAAAGACTTTCTTTCTTCAATGAAAGATAAAAAGATTATTCAGAGACATTGCAATTATTTCTCTATAGAATGTGTATTTTAAATACACTTATTATTAAGAATAAAAAAAAATTACTTATTGTAATTATTAAAGTAATTTGTAAGTGTGAAATTGCAGTTTAGCAGTTTTGAAATGTTGTCTTCTAGTGGTAAAATCATTTGTGCTGAGATTGAGAGCAGTGAAGTAAATCAAACTGCTGAAGAGAACTCAAGCCCACTTAAGTTAGCAGGATGGTTTCACGCTGAAGTTGTGTTCCATGTTTGAAGTAACGTGAGGATTTGTTAGTTTAATGAAAGTCTGGAATTTGTTGCGGTTTGGATAACAATAAGAAGAGAAGATGAATAGAACAAGAACAGATTTTTTAATTTTCTGATTTGATGTTTTTTATAAGTAGTAAATAAACATGACAGGTTTAAGACACTTGCTTTAAATCTTAAAGAGAGCTCACAAGAAAACTTTACATAATCTGTTTATATAGCAGATTTTTTTACATTTTTGTGATAAACTGCATGTTTTCAGCAATTGTCTGCAGTTTCCTCACATTTTCTGTACTTTCTGCTCATTTTCCTCCAAATTTTCATAACTAATGCACACTTTCTGCAATGTTTTTACTAGTTAGCACATATATCCTTTCAACTTCTTTGTCTCTCTTCAACCCACAGGGCTACTTACATCCAAAAGAAGCTAATTTAGTATAAAGTACAGGTACACAACATTTTTATGCACCTTTACCTAATCCCTTCCTCAGGCAACAAACAGACTAAATCATGCAAAGTAATTTAATGAGATCTCATTGCTCAAGAATTTCAAATGCTTGTGCTCAAGTGAATAGCAAATGCATCAGTAGTCTCACTTGCTTAATTAATCAGCAACATTGCCACTGATAAACATTTTAAACAGTCAAAGAAACTTTTTTCCACTTGTCATCCTCCCAAAATGGCAGATTAAGACTTCCACCTTATACAATTTGTCCTTGAGAACCAACTTTAAGGTCATTCATTACTAATATAATACTGACCCCCTACCTAGTAATCTCTAAATCCCTGTGTAACTTCTTTTGACTCACCCAGAACATCCATTTCTTGTGCAATACCAATATGAACATAAGAAATTTTGTTCTTAAAGCACCAAATTTATTTATTTTTTTCAAATTTATATAAGAAAAAGTCATATTTACCCACAATAATCACTCTTAAAGTCCTTTCTAATTGCTCACAAACATGTCAGATGAAATTTTTGTTTCTGAATGTTCAAATTGACTTTCAGCTGGAAAACAACTCTGTAGTTGCAGTGTCCCTTAACATCCATTAAAACTCTCCAGCTGCTCATTTTCCCTTGAAATTTCCTTTTTTTCCTCCCATTCTTGCCACTGCTGCGTGAAACGAATAGTCAACACAACCGAAGAACAATTAAGAAGAAATCTAAAATGCAAATGAGTATAATTTTACACAAAAAAACAAGACATTTGCATTAAATTGCTGGTCTACTTCAAGTCAATTCCATTATCCACTTGACAATATGAATGTACATAATGCAATTCTCCCTCACCAGTCACCACTACCCACATATCATCATTACCTAAGGCCATTACCCTTTTTATAATCCCCTTTGCACACATTAGCAAAGTTGCCTTTAGAATATGTGAAAGGTGAGAGAATTTACAACCACCCAACTGCATGCACCATGATGAATACCTTAATTGTGACATCTAGTGGCAAAATTGGTAAAAACAAATTTTATAATGGGAGTTTTTGCTTTAACAGCAGACAGCAGTAGGTTTTTATGATGGGACAGTCAATTGAAAAGACCAAGGAAAAGACTAGTCTGTTGATGGTCTAATAAAAGTGATTAGTGCCAGTCATCAAAATGTGTTAAAGTGTCGGGATTTCAACGGATTTATTGGTTTTTCCAGAAGTTATGCCTTTGGTGAGAACAATGGCCATTAAGTACTATTTTAAGGTGGAATTGCAGTAACTTTTCTTGTAACTAGACTTGGCCAAATATCCAAGTTTCTTACTCTGTTCTTGTCAATTCTTGTGGTCATATTAATATTATTTCTTTGTCTGCATACAAAGAAATAACACTATGTACTATCTACTTCAACTTGTGTTCATTGCTTTGCTCTTGGATCATTTTACTGCTTCTATAACTTTCTAATTGCAATTTCTGTTCTTTCTTTTATAGGTATTTAAATATGATATATGAATAGGGTATGGATTTTTCGGGTTAACCCCGAAAATACCCGATTTTTACCCCCCGAACCGATTTTTGGAAAATCGGGTTGAACCCGATAAAACCCGAAAAAATGAATTTTTGGGTTTGCTCTTGATCTTGATTTCCACATATAAATT
>JAQIXT010002600.1:0-10382 GCA_034700445.1 Stenotaenia linearis | reverse complement strand
AGGCACCAGAGCTCTCTTTAGCATCACACAAAGTGAAGTACCCAGGGGGACCACGAGGAGGTAGAGAGATGGGATTTTCCCCCCACCGTTAGAGCCTCAACTTGCTTAGCTTGATTATGGTTGCCAAACATGCCTTTCTAGCACAAAAGTCACTCTGCACAGTGCCATCATAATGTAGAGGACCCTTGTCACCTGTCAAAAACCATAACAAACAAAGAAAAACTATACCTGGATGCTTGGGCTAATAGAGGACCCAAAACTGATAATCTTAGATATATTTTTTTATAAGACATTTGGAGCAAATTCGGCAGATTTGTCCAGCTATATTCCACAAATTAGAAACATAGTTCTGCTTGGTTTAAGCAACGTTACTTGCAACTCAGATGTTTTAAGTGAAATTCGTGTGAAATGTTTGCATTTACGACATCTCGACATACCCTACTGTCGTTACATGGATGATAAATGTCATTCTTTTATTGCACCATTACTTATTTATGGTACATAAAACACCATGTAAAATTCTTTGTTATTTGTTTAACAAACTTTCTGCTTGTTTCTTTGACCAAATTCTTTGCAAAAAATAAAAATACATCAAATTATATTGGTAAAATTGAGTCATGACGACTTTCAATCATTAAAATCACTTAGGTAGTAGTTAAGTCTGAGTCTTTGTGTGACTAGTGTGCACACACCCAATACCAATTGCAAAATTAACGTAGTCGCCTGAAATAAAAGTTCTTGCATACTCAAAAGGTTCTTCATTATGTCCTGATAAAAAGATGCAAACAAAAATGCAATAAATAAATGCTGTTAAGAGAGAGCAAACCTTTGCCATTGGTCTTAGAATATAAATGATTTTTTTTCACAAAAGAATCATTTATCAGCTTTGCATAATGTCAAAACATACAATAATAGCAACAACCATTGACCACTAAAAATGCAATTCTAGATTGGCCTTGATCCTACCAAGTGGTATTCATTCTCGATGCGAACTGAAGCTTCCAAAATTTGTTTACTCCAAAGCTCTGCTTATAACAATACAAGTAAGAGAAATAACAAATGACTCATCGTCACCAGAAGCAATAATACTATTATTCAACAAAATCCCATTGCAACGCATTTACTCTCAAATGATACCCAAGGAAATCATAAGAAAATAAATTTTAAAAAGCATAAAATATTTCTGCATGTTATTTTGATTTTAAAGCCATATATATCCATCTAAAGATTTAGAATCATATATGGTCTTACATAAATCGTAATAAAATTCAAGATAACGTATTTGCAAATTAATAAAATATTGACACAATAAAATAGAAAAAGAAAAAGTAGTTCCACGAAAATAAAACAAATCTTAAGCTAAATACCCAAAATACCCGCAGCAATTTTTAGTTACAGTTTACAATTAAATACAGTATACAGTATACAATTAAATACAGCAATTAAATACAGTATACACTGTATTTATAAACACTGTATTAAAGTTCACTGTACTAACGGCATGCATGCAGGGAGAAGGAGGTAATGATTTTCACACCATGCATAAATAATCGCAGTTATGCACGGATTCTCACTTCAATGTGAATATTGCGAATGACGAGCCAAAGTTGAGTACGGTACTATGATATCAGCAATTATTTTCTTTAAGAAAAAAATCAGAACTTTATAAAATTAATTACATTAATAAAAACAAAATCAAAATACTACGGTAATGTTATACTGCATTGTTTCCCCACTGTGCTTCGAATAACGAGGATTACTAAAGAGCGAGAGGAAAAAAACCGCTGACTTCGGGACTTTGTCTGTAAAGTAAGTGTGACCTATGGTTCTATTGTTATCGTTTGATGATTTGTTTTCTCCCTAACAAAGGTAGCGTGTAGTAGAGACTCGAATAAAAGAGATAACGTTTCTGTTTCGTTCTAAATTCCTTGCGTGTACTCCTTTTCCTTGCTTACAGTATGATTTTCCTAAGTGGCAATTGCTACCAATAATTACAATCTGAAAAGGTAAAACACAAATTGTTACACAATTGTATAAAATGCAACTTCGAACAGAAAACTATGAAAATGTGGGAACGAGCTTCTATTATTGGTTTCACTGTTTTCTCAAGCTAACATCAATCAAAATACTATCAGAAAAGCATTTAAAATTATTACTGACATACTTACTTGCATTCAAAATAGTTTGACCTTAAAAACCGAAAGAAAAAGTACGAGAAGATGTAAGATGTAATCCTAACAATCCATGAGATTGAAGAAAATGGCGTCGGCAATGTGAATGAACATGTGAGTAGATTAGTAATTTTCTAAATTAATTTATAAAATTAAAATAATTAGTAATTTTTTCGAAATACATGAATACTTTTTAAACTTAAATATTACAGTAATTTTTTACAATTTATATTTTACTTGTATATCTCGGCAATTATAGTGAAGGAGAAAAGATGACGTCATCCCCTCCACCCAAGCGCATCGAAACACATGGCAGAATGTGAATCATTTGTGAATCAGCTTGTCATCTTATATTTCTAAGCAAAAGGTTTAGGCAAGGTAAATATATAGTATTCTAAACAACCTTTTTAGGTTTAAAGAATTCTTTATTTTAGTTTTCTCTTTTTTTTTGTCTTTGTAAGGAGAAATTATAAGAGTCTGAAAACCTGTCATGTCATGATCAGGCCACAGAGTAATACAGAGATGGTAGTCCATGCTCCTCTCTATGGGCGAAGTAGGCGGAGCCTAAAACGTATAAGATGCACAAAGATCCGTTCTCTCCCGAACTGTTTTAGTCAGGTTCTCAATGCTGTTGCTAGCTGCATGCAGGACGCTACTTGCATGTTAAAATTGCGAGGGTTTTAAAAGGTAGAAAAGGTTTAGAAGTTAAAGGGTTTTAAAAGATTTTAAAAGGTTTAGAAGTTAAAATGGGCAAATTAATCAAAACTCTACTTCAAATGATTCATAGCATTAAAGTAATCATCTGACAGAGTTTTGATAATCGGTTAAGTGTGTGACGGTTGGAAATTCCAACTTGGAATGGCGATCGCGCATCGTCTGCGCTCATCGCCATAGCAACCAACCCTAGTAACAGTTAGAAAACCTTTGAAATTCCCATTATTCATCAATGTCCACTTATTTATTGGATCCCAATAAATGTGATACCTAATTTGGATATGGAGAGTCCAAATATGAGGTTGGAATTGTGATCAGAGTACGATTTTATTTGTTAATTAACAATTTATCTTGGTTAACCCTAACAAGTCGTGTGGTCCAGAGTTGGACCAACGGTCAGCAGAGGACTCATCTGCTGAAGAGATTTAATCCCTTTTGTATGATTGGAGTTTAGATAATCCCAAGGCTCTACAATTAGGTTAAGGAAGGAATTTACTCCTACTTACCCATAATTCATAGGGAAACTCCTATATAAACCCCTGTTTTTGCCCAGATTCGCCCTGCTCTGATACTGAAACAACAACCAAACATGGTTATTGACTACATGTCTTTTATTGGCTTGGTTTACCAAGAAGTGTATATATTGGCCTAGGTATGTGACTAGGAAATGTTTTATATTTCACATTGTGAGCTTGACCGTAAATCAAGAAGTGTTAGATTAGTGTATTTACTAGGGCCTTAGGGGACTTTCCTAGCAACAAGTCAAGACTTGTGAAAAGGAGATGTGATTTTCCCTCTGTTTAGCATAATCAAGGTTATACGCTTCAGATTGGATATAAGGAGGTTAGTTGACCTTCTAGACAGCTCTCAAGGGAGCGGGAAAGAAGGGTTTGAGTCTTTCCATGCGGTAGCCCAGGCGACCGCATCAACCGACTAGTAATAGCACCATTATTGCGCCCCATTGTTGCTTATATCATCGCTTGATGATGGGGAGTCATTACATTTGGATAACGACTCGTGCTACTTGGCACAAAAGCTGATTTATACCCTTTTAGTGCATGTTCAATTCGGAATATCGGAGTTGCCAACATAGAAGACTAAAAGCCTCCCTTTTCCCATGCTCGAACATTCGAACCTCACTTCTGCAGTCCTCAGAGACCCAGTTAAATTGTAAGTTATATTATTATTTGATTAGAACGGCATTTCAGACCATTATCTGAGTGTTAGTTTTCTCCCCAGATACCGAGTCACGGCCCGGTATTTGGACTAAGAAAATATGCCACCCTCGGGTCATGACACATGGGTCGACGTGGCTGACCCTCGCATTGTTTAGTTAATGGCATCGTTCAAGTGACAGATCATTGCTTCACAATGATCTGTGCAGACACGTATAGTGTTAGTTAACTTAGAGTGTGTCGCTCAGACACCACAGCCAGTTGGACATTTATCCCTCTGAACTTAGTGTTCCTCAGTGATCGACTTATATTACAAGACCGATCACGGTTAATGAAACCAGTGGCGGAATCACAAGTGGCGAAGCCAGTCGCAAGTGGCGAATGGGATGGTCACAAGTGGCAAATCGAACAATCAATTCCCAACACTCGGCTTGGAAAACACTGTTATTATATGAATTCAACCCACATCGAGATGGCATAGTCCAGTCCGGCCAATGCCTGACTGCTGTAGCGAATGACTGGCGGGCAATCCCGCCTATTATTCTCCAATTCTTTAGGATAATTCCCACCTATACAGATTAATAAAGCATAGAAAACCTCAGAAATCATCTTTATTTAAGTTGGATAATGTTCCCAAGCCTGGTAGTCATTTCCAATCATGGAAATGACATTATTTCAACATCCCACGTGAACTAACTTCCGGATATTATTCTCAACCTGATCATAGTCAGAAGTCATCATAAAATATGATCCTTGGAATTATATTTGTGACGGGGCGATTTCTATCGCTTTTCCCACGTTTACAATAAATTCCGTTCCGCACACCCATTTAGGCATTGTGACGTCATTCCTTGGATCCGAACTGTCACAGGTTGTTAAAGAAATATTTAATAAAATTCATTTGAAGCGAGAGATTTTTCGGTTGGCCGACATGTCAAAAAGACGATGCGCGCATCTTTCTGCATGGGCTGGCCGTTTAAGTAAAACCTGTAGCGGGACGAGTAGATTCAATCTACACGTCTCACGGTCAACGTGTGGCGCATCTACAAATTCTTACGAACGTGTAGGCTACACGTTACACATTACAAGTTTGCAACAAAGGACCAGCTAAATCTCTCTGAAGTATTTTGCTGTGGTTATTTCTACGAACATTCGTAAAAATAGCCTTGGCCATTATATTCGTTGAAATAGCCTCGGCCATTATATATTTCTACCTTCGAATTAATTCGGTCGAATTTTTGAAGCTGTAGTCCATAAACAATAAAGGGGAAGGATCAATTGAATAATTCTCTAATCTAAGTCAACACCGTAATTGAATTTATAAATTAAGTTACAATATCTACATTTCAATTCCGTGTCAAATAAATTACTATATAATAATTTATCAAATAGTAGCTAACTGTTTGTGTACAAAGGTAATAAAATTAATTGCAAAATCAATAGGTAATAAATTTTTTATTGTTACATGGAGCGATTATTACTTCAATTATTTCGTGACAACTATTTCGAACCAATATTTGACAAAAAAAACCATTTTCAAGAATAATGTACCGTATTGTCAAAAGAATCATTTTCAAGAAAAATGAGTTGTCAAAAGAGACACTATTAAGAATAATGTGTTACAAAGAAATTATTTTAAGTGTTAGTAGCTTTTACATTAATTCTGATAAAGTACAATAACATAAGTTAGAATTATAGCACCAACCTAATTGCAACAAAATAGAAATTAGGTTCAAATTGACGTGCGATAAAAGAAACTTACATTGAGAAAACTAGTAGAAGTAAGCATGAATAAGCCAGAAGCGTCTACACCAATGCTGTAATTGCTCAAAGTTTGACAGAAGAGTTGATAATTAGTCGAAAACACTTCAAAGTTATTACTTCCACAATCAACAAGAGATTTTGCGAGTACAAACCGAATCGCGCGTTGCGCCTTTAAAATAAAACAATAATTAAACATTTCATTTTCTAATGTCAAATAAATTCTTACCTCTTTTTTTATTCCATTAGCCTCTTTAAAAATAAGCATCAAAAGAAACAATCCAAAGAACCAAGCAGCGGCATAATTAATGCGAATCATAAAATCGATTTCTTTCAATTTAACAGAGCGGATATCGAAACACATATTAACCACTAGTCCAGTAATCCAAACGAGAACCAAAGGTGCAAAAACATTACTTAATTCCTTGACTAAATTCGAAAGATGATCGAATTGGCGACGCAACTGATTCAATTTTGGCATATCCAAATTACTTCTTAACTCAGCTCGTAACTTCCAGTTGAAAAGAACAAAATTAAGGCTGAGAGCAAGGCATATGTGCACAAAAAAGTTAATTATTACGGTCATAAATGTAAACGTAAACAAAGACATCACAAATGAGGTAAACGCAGCGAAAAAAAAAGCGAGACCGTTTGGTAAACCGAAAAATATGTAATTCTTGTAAAAGGCAGAAGCGTAAGTCGATTCGTAGGATAGGGGAAATATTTCATTGGCGTTCATTATAATCACGAATAAAGTAACGATAAGGAAATATATTTTCGTGGTTTTGTTTAGTTTCTTCAATAAAACCTTCGATGAGAATAAATTCGAAATTATTTTACCGTACAATATTCTTATTTTCCTTTCTCTCTTAAAACAGATGATAGCGGTGTACAGCGCAATGGCATTAGTTGTTGCTAATGATACCGTTCCAAAAATTAGATCCAAATTAAAGTTTTCGTGGACAATCAATTTGGAGTAGTTAACCACATTCAATACAACGACAAATCCGTGTAAAAGTCCGAGTAGTAAGAAAACAGCAACCCTTTTCCAATTTTTGGAATCGATTTCATCAACTTTGTGAAGCCGCAATCCATAAATAGCGAATAGAAAAGACCAAATGCGATTAATAATGTTAGATTCAAATTCAGTATCGGTATAAACGTTTGAATTGCAATGAAACATTTTTAGTGTATGTTTCATTTGCTTTGCCGACTGAGAGGACAAGCAATTGTGTAATGCAACCAATTGAGTGTTTGTGTAACTTTTCGAATCCTGTATTGCAAAAATCAATTGGAAGTGATAAATATAGTGCTAGCAAATACAATAAACTCTCTTCAGACAGTATACATACAATCCCAGCGTTAATATACAATTAACGATAAATGAAATAAGATAATGGTATGCTGAAATAAGATAGTTAATTCAATAATCTCAGGATTAAACACAAATTAAATATACTATTTTATTAAAATTCTAAATTTTTCATCAAATTCAAAATTTAAACTTGATACAACAAATTCACGTTTAAATTATGATCAGCAACATAACTTTTTAACCTGCGCCACTCAGAATAGCCGATCTCAAAACAAGAATCAACAAAAATTTCTTTCAACGGATTTTCATACTGTATTAAAAGAAATAAAGAATTCGGTGTGATCGACCAACAACTTTTCAGCCGTAACCTAACCAAATTCCGCAAACATTTTCCAGTCAGAAGATCACCGACCAACTTATCAGTAAACGAAGTACTAAAACTTATAGATAACTCCTCCAATCGCTCACACTTGATCAATAGTTTCAGTAGCAAATCTTCAGAAATACCTACATACGTTGTTAACTTCAGTTTCCGGATGCAATTGAACGAACCCATTATTTCATCAATCCATTTGTCAGATAAAACGCAATACTCCATCGTTAAATTATGTAATCGTGGACAATTGGCCGAAATTTGTCCTAAATCGACATTTCGGCAACGTTTCAATGACAGTTCAGTTAAATTTCTTAATAAAAAATCAATTTTATCATTAAAAGTAACATCTCTAACGTTAATTCTTTGTGAATACGGAAATATAACATTTGATATTTTTATGTCATTTTCGTTATTTAACCGGAAATTTGATTTTCCTAGAGAATACGTGCACGAATTCGATGCAAATTCCACTTTTAAAAGAGAAAAAAACCGCCAAGGTTTCACGGCACGAAATTCTATTAACTCGAGAAAATTTTTTAAGACAAATAAACATCCGCGTGTGGTTACGGAAGTTGACCTTACGTCCAGAAATTTGATTTTCGTGGGTAGTAATGATTGAATACCGATGTCAGATATATTTTTGCAGTCGAATAAGTCGAGATAATCCAGTTTCGTACAATGATTAGCAATTTCATACAATACGCCGTTCGTTAACCAATGAGTTTTGCGAAAGATGAGGATGCGAATGTTTGGTGCATTTTGAAACAAAGTAACTAGAAGCTCAGTGGGGATTTTTAAACAAAACGTCAGGTTTAGGACTGACAAGCGTCTGCAAACTTGGCTTATTTTTGTAATCAAATCGGATTGGAGAAAAAACCATTTCTCGGTGTAAAGTCGTGTTGTGTACGGGGTAAGAAAGACTTCATGTTCTGCGGAGAAAACATATTGATGTTTGTTCCAATTATATTGTAAATATTTGTATAAATCGTCGATAACTGGGTATGGGAGATATGTTAACTGATTCTGCAAGGATCTAAGGTTGGTGTAGATTGCAGCAAAGCAAAGTATTTTCAGTTTTCTGACTGGATTTTTTTGCGGCATCGTCAATAACTGTGAAATAAAAAATTGTAGTCAATTTTATTATATTGCGACGGGGCAATACCCCTTTTGTGGAGATAGGTGATCACGTGATTAATTTGTGACGTCATGGTGAATCGATTTCTTGTTCGAATTAGTGCATAAAAAAGTTCTTAACTCAAAATAAAATATTACGTAAGTGCATTGATTTGTAAGTGTGGTATAATTAAATGTCAAATATCGGCTTGCATTTAAATTTTTAAAAATTTTTTAAATTTTTAAATAGTGGCTGGCATTGTAGATAGCACAGGGATGTTCAAACAAAATACTTATAATGGATTTTCCACTACAGGATTTTCTTCTTTATAATACTTACATTTTTTTTCTGCTTTTTGGTTTTTTTTTTTATTTTTAATTTTTAACTGCATAAAGCTATGAATATTATTTAATGTAGAAATTTAATAGTATACAAATAAGCAAATTCTAATTACAATATTCAAAAAATATTGTTTTGTACCCTCTAAAATTAAATTAAACTGGATTCCTGCTAAAAAAAAAAAAAAAAAAAAAAGGCTAGTGATTATCTAGTGCATCCAGCGTAATTGTGTGTCGAATACAAAGGAAACGATCTAGCACATTGGCGCAAGAAGTGAATCTCTCCAAAGCAGCTCTCAGTCCCATGCTTATCTCCATACCTAAGCTTATTACATGTGGGGATTAGTTTTTTAGCTGAGATCAAAGCGAAGGGATAATATCATGAAAGTTCCTTTTGGAATAAAAAGGCCTTCTAACGGCCACTACCCCAGTTCCTTCATTATTAATGCATGTGTAATTGCATATTTTTAACTATGAAAGTATTTTAATACTTTTTGTTGTGAAGGGAAAATGCATGTAAATAAAGAGTACAAATAGCAATTCATGGCTTTTATTATTGCTAATTTGTGACACTAATAACCATAAAATAAATTTATCTAAATTAAAATAAGAAGGATTAAGTTGTTTTCTTAGTACTGAAAATAAAAAGAATATTAAACATTGCAATCCAGCTAATTAATTAGTTATCAATTGAATATTTTCAATGTACATTTTATCCATCACCGAGTTTGATTTCAGCAAAAACAACTCCGTCATTAAGCCTTGTAGTTTGACATTAGATTTCAATATTTGAGAACTTCTCCAGCTTCACTTGCTTTTAACTCCTGATAAAAACTCCAAACAACAACCCATAGATATATCTGTAAAGTACAATGGAAATAATAAAATAAGTAATTTTGTAACCTAATCAGATCAGAGTTTATTCTCGTAAGACAGTCTTAGTCCAATAAATTTTAGAGATTTATCATTTCTATTGCTACCTTTTGTGGAGATTTTTGATTTGGTTCAAAAGATCTGATCTGAATCTTAACAATTGTCAGATCTGGGAATGGTCAGATTAAATAGCTCAAACACATTTGACAGTTCTGACAAGTAATCAAAACTACTTGGGATTGTTCATAAAAAACAATGCAAAGATTTGAAACTTTTTGATCCCCACCTCCCTCTGTAATACTGCAATAGTGGATTTGGCAGCCCCTCATTCCCGTATAACAACAATTCCATCTCATTACATAACTTCCGGGTTACCTAGAGATGATGCGTATCCGGTTACCTAGTCAGACCCATAACGTTACCGAAACGGTCAAGAGACAAACATTTTCCGTCCAAGAAAAAATTTTTTGAAAATTTTGCAGATCAAAACATACACGTTAAACAAGCGTAAAAAACCTTAGATAAAATTATCATCTGGTGTATGT
>JAQIXT010002599.1:0-10383 GCA_034700445.1 Stenotaenia linearis | reverse complement strand
TTTTTATTCTATTTATAGGTTTTCCTTTAATTCACTCATCATCTTTTATAACCAAAGAAATTATAAATTCATTTAGTTTGTTGTATCATATTAAAGGAGAAGATGAAACGCTGATGCCATATATGCTAAGTAATATTTTTAAAATTATTTTAAAAAAAAATTATTTCAATTACCGTATATCAATTATATCAATTATTATTCAGCTGCTCATCTTGATGTTGTACCAGCTGATAAAGCTAAATGGATGTTTGAACCATTTAATAGCATTGTTCACGAAGGTTATGTGTACGGAAGAGGAACAATAGATGACAAACAGAATGTCATGGTTGGAAAAAACCCAAATTGTGTCACTTTTGTCATGTGCTATTAAACTTTTTTTGTTTTAGGGAGTAATGGAGGCACTTGAACATTTGCTCAGGTTGAATTATAGACCAAAGAAATCATTTTACGTCGCTTTTGGGCACGATGAAGAAGTTAACGGTGTGGATGGTGCCAAAAAAATCACCGAACATTTAATGAATCAACAAGTCGAGCTCGAATTTGTTGTTGATGAAGGTTTGGTGGTGACAGACAGAATTTTACCGGGAATAAGTCAACCTCTCGCTCTGTACGCTTGTAACTTTTATTTTTCTTTACGAAAATGTAAAATTTTGTCTTTTTTAGGATTGGAGTCACTGAAAAGGGTTATCTTACCATTAAATTAAGTGTGGATGGAGTGAGCGGTCATTCTTCGATGCCACCTTCTGAAACTGCTATTGGGATTTTAGCAAAAGCATTAAATAGGTTTGATTTTCCATTAAATGTTTCTTTAATTTCATCTAATTTCTGCCATTTTGCATTGAAGACTCGAAAGTCATCCTCATACAAGCATGTTGGGTCACGGACCGGAGAAGGAAATGTTTTTAGCAATCGCACCATATGTAAACATGAAGAAAAATATCTTAAATCTTTGACCTAATTTTTTATTTTTTCAGGCTAATATTTTTTATAAATTCGTGTATGCAAATTTGTGGTTGTTCAGCCCACTTGTATCTCTGGTAATGTCTTGGAAACCAACCGATAATGCAATCGTGCGCACTACAACTGCAATAACTTTAATCCAAGGAGGAATTAAAGTATAAAAATATAATTTCATAAAAATGGAACAAAATAACATTAATTACAACTTCCTTTTCCTATCATGTCTAGGAAAATGTTATTCCAACATCTGCATTTGCCATGATCAATCACCGGATTCATCCATCACAAACAGTTGATCAGGTATTTTTTTCCCAAGTATTTATTTAAAAATTTTAATAAAATTGTCTAATTTAGGTTGTAAAGTACGATAGAGCTGTGATCAAAGATGACCGAGTAATTTTAACTGTGAGAGATTCTCACGAAGCTCATCCGGTTTCAGACCAAACTGCTTCTGGATTTACCACTTTAAAAAAAACAATTATGCAAGTGTTTCACAATGCTGTTGTCGCACCAGGTTGTGATTCCGAGAGAATTTCCTCATTTTAAATTATAATAAACATTTTTTTTTAAGGAGTATTAACAGGAAATACGGATTCCAGGTGGTACGGTCTTCTGTCACAAAATGTCTATAGATTTTCCCCATCTTTTCTCAACGCTGAGGACGTTAAACGTTTCCATGGAGACGACGAAAGGATTTTAGTAGAGAATTACTTTCAGGTCATTCACTTCTATCATCATTTCATTAAAAACATCGACATAATAAAACCAAATACAGCTGCTAGTCATTCAGAATTGTAATAATTATTATTATGTAATATTTAAGCTTGTTTAAGATTATAAACTCAGGAAATTGTATACCAAAAAGCAATAATTATTATAATAGTGAGAGATTTATTTTTATAATAACTTCATAATTGATGTACAGCTACCAGTTACAGAGTACAAATATTTAAAAAAGTAATAAAAAAAGTAGTAAAAAATTTTAAAAAAGTTTATCGATTATTTTCAATAAGTAAAGTTCTTAATTTATGCATTGCGAAATTGATATCTTTCATTTTAGTTGAGTTATAAAAGGCTTCTTGTAATTTTTCTTTCCAAATTGCAAGATCTGGTAGTTGATCGCAGCTTGGAATGTTTAACCACTCATCAAAAAACGAATTCCACATTTCTTTTTGCCAATATCTACGAAACCAGTGGTTAATAACAAATAAAATAAATAAAATAAAAATATAAACAAACCTCTTCATATGCTGATTCATCATTTTCCATCTGTTATCAACTTTTTCTATGCTCATGTATTTTCCAAACAACATGCAGTGAACTGTAGCAACAAATCCGTAATAATCGGTCTAAATTTCAAAGAGAAACGATGAGAAACGAGTCTTAAATGCACCAAATATATACAATACCTGATACGTCCAATCGCGTTTATCCAGCATTTCAGGGCATATGAATTCATCGGTGGAAACCGTTTCACGAAACCGAGTTTGAGGCGGGAACAGCGACATGTCTATTCCGTGCCCAAAATCGATAAGTTGTAGTGAAGTTGTTTTACTAATATAAACCTCTTCTGCACTATTCGCGTTCGACTTCACCGACAAATTATTCCTGCAAAAGAAATTAAAAGTGAATGAGCATCAGATCAAAAATCAAATTTAACATCATACAAATCCATTAATAAAATATTATCCGGTTTGATATCTCCGTGAATAATGTGACAGGTGTGGATCTGTTGTAAAATCGTCATCAACTCCAAAGCAAAGTACAAAACCAATGTTTCGGGCATTGGATCTCTCTTTTTATTGTAAACATTCACAGCATCCTGATAAATGAGCAAGACAATTGAAATAAAACAAGTACAAAATTAATTTTTTAAAAATTACCAACAAAGTGCCTCCATTACTCCAAACGTTTTCCAGGATACTACCATCGACATAAATATAAGCTGAATTATAGTACGCGATACTGCCAGTCTAAAAATAATCGATAATAAGTGTAAAATAAAATAAATTTCAGTCTAAAAATTACCACATCTGCAGTTTGCAGTTGACTCAGCCGAGATTTTAATTGAGTAGTTATATAAAATTCCCATGGACAAGCTGGCTTTTGCACCTAAAGTAAATTAAATTAATTTAATCCTTTAATTTTATTAATAAAACTCAACAAGCCAATGTTGACACACCTTTAAAGCATAATATCGATTTTTAACATTGCTGTTTGCTTCGCGAGTCTTAAATACAGAAGCAAAACCCCCGGTGAATTGATTCAGTAATTGATATTCTTTTCTGACAACTTTGAAGATTTCACCAGTTTGTAAGCGCGGTATTTTTGAATCTATTGTAGTCATGCCATCGTAAGTTGAAAGCGGTGGAGTTAATTTTTCCAACAATGTAGAAATAAGCGCCGGATCAAAAGGATTAACGTACGATCTGAAATCAAGCAAAAAGAAAAAAAAAGAAAAAAAAAGAAATCGTAAATTTTAAAAGTAGTAATTAAAATATAAAAATAGTCGCACATTTGTGTTGAACGTTCCGGGGTTACATGAATCATGGTAAGTTTCGAGTCGGATCCGTTTGATGATCTTGAATGAGATCTCTCATTCACTGTTTGCACAGGCGTGGACATGTTTTTTGCTAAAAAATTGAAATCGACAGTATCTTCCGGTAGTCTAATCGTAAACTCGGTGTCGTTAATTCCCATTTGAACTGTATCATCTCTTCCAAACCTAAAATTCGTACTGTCATTCCTAAATAAAGAAAAAATTGAAAAAATAAAACACATTTTATAGTTAAGTGATATATCTTTAACCTCTTAATTTCTTCTAAAATAGCTTGTGTTTTCTTGTTGTCATTTTCTGCTTCTGAAAAAATCGTGAATGAAGGAAATGATTTCTTAGGTGGTGCAATTTCTTGTGGGACAAATTCTTCCTTTTCTTTCTCATTTTCAGTTGGTTCTGAATAAATCGTGAACGCGGGTAATGTTTTTGTTGGAGGTGCAATTTCTTCTGGAATAAATTCTTGTTTTTCGTTGTCATTTTCTGTCGGTTCCGAATAAATCGTGAATGCTGGTAATGGTTTCTTAGGTGGTGAAATTTCTATACTGTCGTCGAGTAAACTGCAGTATTTTTTTGGAGAGCAAGTATTGATTGTTCCATTAAATAAATCTATCATTTCTCTTAACGCCGCTTTTGTGTGAACTGTTGGCGAATTCAAAACCTCAGGTTTAACCGGATTCTTGTTAACAACTGCGTCAACTTTAGGCGAAATCAAAACCTCGGGTTTAACCGGAATCTCGTTAACGATCGCATCGACTTTAGGAACTTCTGTTGTGTTTACTGTTTTGCTTTCAGATACATCGAACTTTTCCAATTGCAATCTCATTTTTTCTACTTCATTATTCATCAAACTATTGAATAAAAAAGAAAATTAAACTAATTTTGCAAACATTAAACGCTTAATTGAA
Organism: Stenotaenia linearis; assembly: GCA_034700445.1. Taxonomy (NCBI): domain Eukaryota; kingdom Metazoa; phylum Arthropoda; class Chilopoda; order Geophilomorpha; family Geophilidae; genus Stenotaenia; species Stenotaenia linearis. The sequence goes on along the minus strand of JAQIXT010002599.1, from coordinate 5,961 downwards.
AATAACCTCTCCATTGTTTCTTGAGAAATACTTCCAGTTTGAAATCGTTTCAACGCATCATCAATCAATTTTCTTTGTTCTTCTTTCCACTGTTCCAATTGACCATTTACAGTCTTAAGGATTTCATGACGAGTTTCTAAACAATTTTTAATTCAAATCAAAATTTAAAAAAAAAAATTTATTCTTTAATTTTCTCATACCAGCAATTTGTTTTTGTTCCTTCTGTCGCATCAAATGTTTAGCCGCTCTGAGTTCCTCGAAAGAATATTCTTGACCTCCGGCATACAATTTTTCCTTACAATACATGATTTTCACGTTTGGATTATCGTTTGAAATGGACGGAATTGAAAAAGCTTCAGGTTTCTTCTCACTAATATTGATAACGAGTGTAATTCTTTATGTTAAATTGAACGTTGTTTACATACCTTAAGACGTCAGTCCAATTGTTGTGAGTGGGAACTCTTGCTTGTTCTTCATTCGATTCTACATAAAATTCAAATTCTGGATTCCGTCTGTTAGCTGATGAAATTGGAATGTGTCGAGGAACCGTCTTTTGGTTTATCTTTTGAAAAAGAAAACAAACTTATACTCTAAAGTTAAAACTAAATGAATAAATATAATTTCTAACTTTATTCTCGGTCCATTTTCCTGGTTTCAGTTGGTTTTCTTTACCCAAACCGACATTCAGTGATGTTTTCTGATCACTGGGCTGGACTGGAAAAGCAGAATTTTCATTTGAATCTTCTAACACTTTAAAGTTACGTCTTGTATTCCCCAATGCAGAGGAACTGGGTAATGACAGTTGTTGAGGTCCTCGACCTGTAAAAAAACTGTCAATATTTTATTTTCGTGAGAATTTATCTTACAAACCATTATCAACAACTCGATTGCTCTTGACTTTTTTCTTAGACTTTAGAGTAGTCAAAGCTTTTCTTTCCTTAAGGTCGAGTTCACTTTCTTCGCGCTCATCTTCCGATTTTGAGGATAATCGTAGTAAAAATTGCCTAAAACAAATGCAAAACATTATTATTAATTATGAAAGAATAAAAAATTAAATTCAACCTTTGTCTAGATTTTAACAACTCGACCGGTTCAGCAATTCTGTTGATTCCTTCCACGTAAATCGCATCAGCCTTTTTAAAATCCCCAATTTTCTCAAACTCTAAAGCCCAACTTATGTAAAATTGAGCGAGTTTGCTGCACAAGTTGTTTGTAAACATAAAATTAAAAATTTCGAGCGGCTCAGAACACAAATCAATCTAAAAAAAAAAAGTTTTATTATATTTTATTCGTTAAAAATAATATTTAAAAAAAATTAGCTAACTTACACATTTCATCCAAATTTCGAAATATCTCATATCATTAAAATATTTTTCTTCCTTTGCAAACACAGTACAACAATTATGCACCACTTGAAATAAATTTCCCTGGCTTCCTCCTTTTGGAAAATTCTGCTCAATCCATTGAATGTACTCGTACCAAACACTGAGCGGATCCGGTCCTTTATACACCCGAATTCCCAATTCAAATTTTCTGTAAACAAGAAAATTATTCACAAAATCTTCTAATCAGCAGCAAAATCACTTACGTCTGCTCATCTCGTAATCTATCACTCAAAGTTTGTGGCGTGTCAAGAACATTTTGCAAACTTGTCATATGTCGCCCGTCCTTTAACGGTTTAATATTTTCCTTGCTGAATTCCCACTCGCCTTCCTGCGACTCCATAACGAGCTGCCGGAATATTATAAACTCTTAATTTATGGAATCAGTTTTGAAAGCCTTGTAATAAAATACGTACTAAGTTCGCGAATCAAATAAACAAGAAACGGTTTTGAGAAATTCATAAACCGTGCGCTTTCTCCTGGAACCTGGAAGTGAATTGCGCATGCGCAGATATTCTTTGTCTAGTTTGTCTAGCTTGGTCTACCAACGGCTCCGGGAATGACTCTTTTTAATTACAAACAAGTATGTACATAGAAAAATCAACTATATCTGTCTTATTGATTAGGTAACAGTTACTTTTTTTTAAATGCTATTGTTGTAATACAGCAAATCGAAATTTCAGTTTAAAAAATATCGATCTCCCCAATAAAAATTTTAAATTAAAAAAAAAAAGTATTTAACCTAAAAATAGACAATTTTATATTAATTTTTTTTGAACCAGATTATCATTTATACAAATCGTAATTGCGACACCATCCGTTAATTGTTTGAGGCTTTTCAACCCAAACAGTAATCGTATGATCAAAGCTATCTAGATATTACGTCATTTTATCTCAACCGCAGCAGCTCACAACGATGAGCAATGTCGCCAAATTTCTCAGTGAATGCGAAAACTTTACTTATCCGTAGACGTAAAATACCAAATCCAGAATAACAATTCGACTCCAAACCTTTACATTACAAACGAAACAAATTAAACCTCATCCTTACACTGCATCTATCGATTTAATTCGATAGGAAATCAAAATTTAATGTACAAAACCAGTCAGTAAACATCATGGACATTTCAATCCCGACCCTAGTCTCGTGCAACGCGACATTGAGTGACGTCATGCCAAAACTAACGAAATCGAACTGAATCGGTGGGTAACATTGGTCCTATGGATTTTAACAGTTGATGATAGCGTTGAATTTTCTTTTTATCACCATTTTAAAGTGACACAAGTTAGTAATGGAGGAAGAGGACTGTTTGTATGAAGTTGATTCGGGTAATGAATCGAGTAACGATGAGGATGATGGTTTCCCTATGGAGGCTGAACCAAGTACTGCCCGAGAGAAAATGGAAATTGAAGATTTTCCTTACGAAGTCTTAACCACCGAACAAATACTACAGCACATGATTGACTCCATTAAGGATGTTAATTCTGTTGTTGAAGTAAGATTAACAGATAATAACGCTTAAATATTTCAAATTTTGAAAAAAATCGGTTATTGTTCAAAGTTCCTCATGAGTTTTTTTTTATACTTATATATTTTTATCTTTTAAAGATCCCCGCAACGACAACTAGGATTTTATTAAATCATTTTAAATGGGATAAGGAAAAATTGATGGAACGGTAGACGCAGTTATTCATACATTTTAATTTTAATTTTTTTTACGAGATATTTTTTTAGGTTTTATGATGGCGATCAAGAAAAACTTTTTTCCGAAGCTCATGTTGTTAGTCCTTATAGAAAGACGTATGCCAAGTTTCAAAAGGTTTGATATTTCCCTTAAAATAAACAATTACATCATTTAATTTTATTTATATTTTCGTGTTTGTAGAAGAATACTCGGCTTACGCATTCTGGAATGGAAGAATGTGAAATTTGTTTAATGAATTTACCATCGTCTGTAAGTATTTATTTCATTAAAAAATCGTAAGATAAAAAACCAATTTGAATCTTATGCAGTTTAAATTTATGAGTAATTTATGAAATCTTTTATTATGTTAATCAAAGTGTATAATCAAAATGACTCACAGGATTGTATTTTTTCACATAACTTGAGATCCTCTCACCATTTTCCAAAAATGAAGTTTAAATTTGTCGATTTCTTTGACAGATGATGACGGGTCTCGAATGCGGGCATCGCTTTTGCACGCAGTGCTGGACTGAATATTTGACAACAAAAATAATGGAAGAAGGCATGGGACAAACAATATCTTGTGCCGCTCATGGTTGCGACATTCTAGTGGATGACGCAACTGTCATGTAAATATCACTTGGCAAAAATCGTAGTTAAAACTCGTAAACATTTACTTTTCAATTGTAGGAGGTTAATAACAGAACCAAAAGTAAAGTTAAAATACCAACATTTAATAACTAATAGTTTTGTTGAGGTTTGTATACGAGTTCTTAAGTGATATCACTTACTGACTAGATTTTTGGATGTAATTAGTGTAATAGGTTATTACGTTGGTGCCCATCTCCGGATTGTAGTAACGTTGTCAAAGTTCAGTACGTAGACTCAAGACCCGTTAAGTGTAGCTGTGCTCATGTATTTTGGTAATTATTATTATTATTTTTACACATTTAATTTTTTAAATTTAAAAAAAATTATAATCTTTAGTTTTGCTTGTGGTGAAAACTGGCACGATCCAGTAAAATGCCACTTATTGAAAAAGTGGCAGAAAAAATGTGATGATGATAGTGAAACTTCAAATTGGATTGCAGCAAATACAAAGGTAAATAAACACTTTGTTAAATTGGAATTTTTTTTATTTTCAACCTGGATTTTGCCTGATAGGAATGCCCAAAGTGCAATGTGACAATAGAGAAGGATGGTGGCTGTAACCATATGGTCTGCAAGAATCAGAATTGCAAGGCAGATTTTTGCTGGGTTTGCCTTGGCCCCTGGGAGCCGCACGGATCTTCTTGGTAACCAACGATTGATTGATTATAAAATTAAAATTTATTATTTCTAAATTTATTTCCTTTCTAGGTATAATTGCAATAGGTACGACGAAGAAGAAGCAAAAGCAGCGAGAGATGCTCAAGAAAGATCTAGAGCCGCTTTACAGCGGTACCTATTTTATTGTAATCGTTACATGAACCACATGCAAAGCTTACGTTTCGAGCATAAGGTAAAACAGATGTTAAATTATTTTATAACATATAATTTTTAAAAAAAATTTCAGCTTTATTCAGCTGTTAAAGAGAAAATGGAAGAAATGCAACAGCACAATATGTCTTGGATCGAAGTTCAATTTTTGAAAAAAGCCGTCGATATTTTATGTCAGTGTCGACAAACTTTGATGTATACTTACGTATTTGCCTATTATTTGAAAAAGAATAATCAGTCAGTTATATTCGAGGTAAGAAATTGAAAAAATAAAGTGAAGATGTGCAAATTTGAAATTTTGTTTTGAAATTTTCTAGGATAATCAACGGGACTTAGAAAGCGCTACAGAGAAACTTTCGGAGTATTTGGAGCGCGATATTACACAAGAAAATTTAATAGACATAAAGCAGAAAGTTCAAGACAAATACAGGTTTAGTTTTTGATATTTTATCAATGAATTTTTTTTTTAAAAAAGATTTATTTTTAGGTATTGTGAAAGTCGATGTAAAGTTTTATTGGAACATGTACATGAAGGATATGAAAAGGAATGGTGGGAGTACACTGAATAAATAACCAAAACCTGGATGGTAAAATCATATTTGAAGATGATTTTATTGTTTTTATATATTGATTTTTGATTGTAGGCAAGATCATATCATTTTATTAAAGAAAAAAAAATGGAACGAGAGAATGACGGGAATTTTACTTCATTTTACAACAGAATGATAAAACCGTACTCCCGAGCGCTGGTGCTTTACAGATTTCATAATTGGTTCAATTTATTTCCTCTTTTTCATTCAAATTTTATATTTCAATTTTGTAAGGTTTGGAATTTTTTGTACAAAAATGCTGCTCAGTTTGAAATCAAAAATCTAATGTAATTGTTTACAAGAAATAATGAATGAATTGTAGATAATTTTGATGAATTAATTTTATTTCTCTTATTTTCCCTTTTTGTTTATCACTGTGCTCTTCAAACTTGCTGTAAATTATTTATTTAGATGAATAATAATGTTTCTGGTGATAATTTGATTATTTGAGCAGTTTTGTGGCTGTTATTTACGAAGATTTTTATTATTTTTTTGAATTATTTCTTTCTTTTACTGCGCAAGTTTTGGGCAATTTGTGACTGATTCATGAGAATGGGAAATTATATGGTCTAATTGTTTTTATTTTTAAGTTATACTTTTTGCTGTCCCTTTTTTGTGTGTGGAAAACCAAGATTGCCGATTTCTTCCAGAAAAAAAATGCTTATTTACAGTTTGTCATTGTTGCTTAACTTGCCTTGCACCAATTTTTCAAATGTTTGATGCTAACCATCTTTATTACCAGGTTTCTATTGAAAAATAAAAGCTATGTAGATATAAAAATTTTGTTTATACCGAAATAAACATGCCTATTGAAATTGATATGAT